>JACJUY010000776.1:166585-192303 GCA_014220935.1 Platorchestia sp. MABIK
ACTGCACCATCTCCTGCTGCACCACCTCCTGCTGCACCACCTCCTGCTGCACCACCTCGTGCTGCACCACCTCGTGCTGCACCATCTCGTGCTGCACCATCTCGTGCTGCACCATCTCCTGCTGCACCATCTCGTGCTGCACCATCTCCTGCTGCACCAACTTCTGCTGCACCATCTCGTACTACACCACCGCCTGCTGCACCATCTCGGGCTGCACTTTGCAAAACGTATTGTTCCAGATGCGAGAATCCCCAAGAGTGCCACTAGTCTTCACTTTTCGAGACACGGTTAACGTAAATTCACAGATCAATGTCTTCCTGACGTAAACATGATTGATTTACCACCGTTAACTCTGTTTCATACAGGCGCCACGCTAAGAATTTGAGAATTTTAACTTCACCATCAGCTAGCCGCGTATGCACGTCTCCATCCACCTCCGCCTCCACGCCTCATTTGTGTTGTGCGCCTGGCGATGCAGAGACTGACAGGACTTCGCCGCTGCAGTGTGCGCATGGGTCGCTAACGCGTCACTTCCGGCATGTCATCCTGCCTGAAGAATTGGTAGCTTGCTCCAGATCACTGACAGAGTTGTTCTTCGACCTGTTTGTGTTAAGGACGTGCCACTCGCTTACTTAGCTTTTGAATAAAAGTCATGTATTACGAATGCGTAATGACTTTCGTTTTACGAACGAAAGTCAAGAAATACTACACAGTCAAAATTTTTGCACTTTTTCATTCGTTTTCAGTTACTGAAATACCTCAAATTTGTCAAACAGCTTGAAAATTTTAACTGGCGTCAAACACAAGAATGTAGGCTTGAATTGAAGTTTTATCCCTTCAGTTTGTACATCAATTACTCAGTAAAAAAGGCCGACAAATTCACCACTCCTTGCTCTGTTCATTTTACACCGGAGCATCGCTCAACCTTATTGTCTTACATCAGTCATTTCAGTCTGTTTGCAGCGACTGCAACCATATTTGAAAGGCAATTTTCATTTGCGTGAATGCTCTGATTTTGTTCTATGCAATCTGATCTCTGATTTCCCCAAGGCTCTAAACAGCAACGGCCGCACGATGAATGTCTCTGTGCAGTTCTGGTAAACATTTCTTGTGAGAGTTCAAGCGGCTTCTGAATATGTTCAAAAATTCGAGAAAACACTTCTAAAGTACGAGGAATTAAGATTATGGCTGGAACGAGTGTCTAGGAAATGTTTGGGTTTGAAAATATCAAACCTTTGAATATTTTTGTTTTCATGTTTATTGTTTCTTCGGATTTCTAATTTCGAACTCGCTTTTATCGTCTGAGATTTTGTGATGAAATTTTCAGTTGAGGCGATATATGAAAGTTCCAACCTTCTTCTTCCAAAGTCCCGCTGAGGGATACATCTATTGTATTTTAGGAAATAAGCACTCCCAAGAGGAAGATAAGAGGTCCCGAGCTAACGGATAGGTCTTCCTTTTATTAACATGGGAAAGGCTTTTTTTTTGCTTCGGATCATTTTTTTCGGTTCACTGCTGTCCGATTTTTCAGCACCAACTACTTTCTTCTTCAAAATTTATCTAGCTTCATGAACTTTTCTCAATTTACTTTCTATGCGCAGGAAGTCTTGTGTGATCTGTTACCTAGTGCATGGTTTTTCTGTTTCCTAACCTCCATACTAAATGGTGACTCCCTCCTACTTCTCTTTGATACGAATTTGTTGTAGTTAGACTTGAACTTACTTGTTTAATTTAAACTAAGACTTTTTTTAATAACATTGGAAAGTCATTTATTACTTCCAAAAACAAAATAGGTTTTCTTGGCCTAATAAATCGAGCTAAAGAACCCTGTAGTAACTTTAAGGTTTAATGACAACGCTACATTTCTTCAAATTTTGTGAAGAATGTGCCAGTCTCAAGTTCCAGAGAACTGAGCGCTTATGTCGAGTTTTCCTTCAGCAGTGCTAGTACGAGTATAGCTTACGACGTCACAAAAGAAACATGTTTTGTTAGTTACTCCTAGTAATTCTGTTCGCAAAATGTATAAATTGTATACTTGGTAGTAAATTTTGTGACGATCACAGATGTAAGTTGCCGATAGCATGTCGAAGATAAATATTTATCTAAAAGTGTGTGTGCTTTCTATTTTCACGAATTGCACAACAAATAATCAGTGAAATTCTTCACATGGACCAAAACAAGTATATTTGGTGAAACTTCATAAATATCTTCAATTTCTCCCCTCAGGGGGATCCAACTATTGTATCTATGGGAATTGGCGCTCCCAGGGGGACTATGTGAGGGCCCGAGCTAAAGGTTAGGTAGGCTTTCTTTTTGTTGAAATAGAATAGGATTTTTGTTTTGTTACGGACCACCCTTTTTTCGGTTCACTGCTGTCCTGTTTTTCAGTACCTACTACTTCCTTCTTCAACTTTGATCTTGTTTCATAATCTTCTTTCCCAACTTACTGTTTCTATGCCCTTTCTGCGTAGATTTCGCGTTTCCTTAACTCCATACTAAATGGTGCCTTCCTCCTTCCTCTCTTTGGATCGCATTTGTTGCTGCGGGTAGGGAGGCTAAAACTAACGACTAATCTAATCTATCTTCAATTTCCAACAGCTTAGTATTCTCCTTAGTTTGGCAAGTTGCCGCAGTGATTTTTCCAATAATTCAAATCATGGATTTCAATTACCAATGACTGAAGGTGTTTACGGTTGAACGCATAGACAGTGATACATGGTTCGAGCAGCTCAATCGAAGATACTTGCGCAGCGCTACGTCCTGGCCGCACTGGGTCCAATACCGCAGGATTCCGACCCAGCCACCCCTCTCCCTCCACCTCCGAGTTGCTACATGAAGTTGCTATTCGCGCCAATTTTTTAACTATGTAGTACTACTGAGGTTCATTAACCTATCTGTTCACTTTACAGTTATTATTTATCACTGCATTATAACCACTACAAGTACCTAGTAAGTGGATACTATAGCGGAATACCAAAGTTAACCTGCATTAAATCAATGTAATAAGTTATGACAACGACCGCTAGTGTTTGGCCATTCGACCCTCCATCTCGGCACTCAAAAACATCGATTCTCTAACTTTTTTAACTTAATCTTAAACTAACGGAACTTGGTTACCCTAACCCAACCTAACCTAACTTAACCTAACCTATTTTAAGTTAACTTAACCCAACCTAAATTACCCTGACCTAAAAATGCTGTAGCTGCTCGGAGGTGGAGGGAGAGGGGTGGGCGGGGTAGAAAGCCTGCGATATTGGACTCTGTACGTCCTGGCCTTCCAGCCCCGTCCGGTTGGAGCTGTTATTGTTGCTGCTGCTGATGCTTCTGCTCCCAGATGCGCCAGGATAATGATCGCTGCAATATTTCACGAGGATGATGTCTTCACTGCATCACCGTACAACTCTCCCAGCAACCATGTCTCAGCTGCCTTCGGAACGCTTGCTCTCTTGTCAAATTGGAGGAAGCTACTGAAGTGCCTTCCTTCTTCCCGCGTTGTATAGTTTGCGTGATCCACTTCACGTCTCATCATTTATTCAATTATACTAATTATTCTTCGTATTCTCATGACGCGCGTGGGCTACTAACGAAATTTCGAGCGTACATATCTAATAAATCACTTATGAATTGCAGGAGAAGCACGAGAATATCAGTTTCATTTTAAAGGCTGGATATTTTATAAGTTCTGAGAACACTCCAGTATGACACAAGCATGGAAAGGCATAATTTTTATCAGCACTCATGCCTGTGCTAGTAAAGCCTCTTAATGACGGGTACGTTTGTTTCCTATCATGCACATATCTTGTAAACCACAGAGAAATCCCGTCCACGATGCTAATTGTGTGTTACCTTTAAGGACCTAAACCGTCACGTGTGAGCAGAGAAATCAAGGTTATGACCAGACCTTAATTGTCGCTCATTAAGTGTTTAACTGAACAGACAGTGCAACTGATTTGAGGCTTGCTTAGAGATGGGTTTGATTTCCAGCTTTTTAATTACCTCAATCTTAACGCTTACTCCTTACTTTGTATTTTAGCCTTTTTTTCAAATCTGTTATCTTTCGTAGCTCTAACAAAGGTGGCTCATTTCGTAGCTTGTTGTAAAACCCCTAAGGAAATTTGCTCGAAAGCGTCTGGGCTGGAGCTTTTTTCTTACGATGGAGTGCTGCATGAGAGGGACACAGGAGACTTTCCGCTCAGGGGATTCAATCACATCAGCTTATCACTTACATGAGTCTGCTATTGCGCTCCATACTGTTGTTGTGCATTTGAAACTGAACGCGAAAGCATAAACTCCAACGTACAGAGAGTGATTTGCTCTTGTCACCTTTACCCATCCGTTGCTTTAGGGAGCAATTTTCTCTCTGAAATTTGAAACACAAGCAATTTTTCTGAGCAATGCAGCTCGAAAGTCTTGTGCATGAGTTGAAAACTCGTTCAAGATGCTCGCCCTTAACGTCCAAATTTAATGTTCTAATATTTTAATATCCGTTTTATTTGAACACTTTCGAAATGATTGTTCAATTCAGGTTAAGTAGAACAAATAAATTGCACAAATTGCATGTTCTAACCCGCAGTGCGTACCCAGAAGCTAGCAGGTGATTGAAAAGTGCTCGCCACTTAGTCATTGATGAATTCTAAAGTCTCATTCAAAGTTATACTATATAAATGATATCGTTAGTTTTTGCAAGCGAAAATTTTTTCGAATGTTTTTTCTACACTTAATTGCTAAAAGAGCTTGCAATTTATTGTAGTTAGCTACATCGTTGGTCTGATATTTAGATTAAAATCGAATTTTTACATATCTGGATGCTTTATAGTTCTTGCCAAGTTTACAGGGATATTTTGATTAAATGCGTTCACTGCTTCTCACGCAACATACATTTCTGGAACTGTAAATGAGCAACGGTAAATTTTCATTAAGATGTGAGTGACAAAACGGTGATACAAATAGGGAGTGAAGATGAATGGGGTGCATTCATTTCTTCGTATTTATTGTTGGGAAAGTCTTTTTAATGGTCTTAGTTTTTGAAGTTTTGAGAATATTTTTATATATAACACAGTTTTGCAAACTCATCATTAGTATAAAATAATTTGTTCAATATGCTTACCTGTCTTCTTGGATGAAAAGAAATAACAGGCTTTTAATGAGTGAGCTGTCAAAGCGAAAACGTTGGAGTTCTGTGATGGCCGAGGTGTTTGCCCGGCCCAACGAAGGCTAATTAGCGAGGCCGGACCTGAGGCTGCAGCTCTGAGGCAGCCCTTCTCCAAGGCGCTGCCGGCACCTGTCGAAATGAGTTATAATAAATTGCCATCAAAGGAAGCATTCGACCATCAGACTATATTTGGAATGAGACTCGTTTGGCAGATTTTATTTCTGCAAACAATTCTGTCATTTGCGTGCTAACTCGGATTGGTTTGTAATGAATTCTGGTGCCTAATTTTCTATTGCTGACCATGGAGCACTATAATGTCCGAATGCTACTACAGATAATTCCAAGAATATAATTTTTATGCTTGTTTTACGATGAGAAATTATTCTTGGACGAAGCTTGCAACGAACTGGTTTCAAAATATTCGCTTGGCTGGTATCAGTCCGCAAAATTGTTCATATTTGCAACGCTAGAGTGACGTCAAAACAAGTAAGTGTTCGCAGTCAGTAAGATCTCGAAGCTTGAGTTAGAATTTAGGGAAGTAATTTTTAAAACGTTTAGATGTAAAAGGAAAATTAAAAAGGTCTATCAATGCAACTGATATTTCGCCCTCTATTATAATTTTATTGCCCTGCAGGAACAAGGAGCTGTGACTTCGGCCTGCATCTGCAGCTATTTAATGTGCGGGGCACTTTGTGGAGATTTATTTTACCGATGAGAACGGCGCACTGTTCTTATTCCCTACTTGAGAAAACCGTTATCATTGATGTCAATCCGGCTGTGGGAGCGTAACCATGATTAGTTTTCTCGAATACTTAATTCTGGTCCTACGTGAACGGATTTCGCTCGCAGTGCGGCGGTCATGTTTCTAGCGCACGACATCCTTCGTTACCGTGATGTTATTGGAAAAACCTTCGTCTGACATTCACGTTAAAGGATTTTTCCCAATATTTTTCTCCTTGATTGAAGTTCGAACAAGGCGACGTTCGTTTTAGTGCAAAAGTTTCATAAGGGGAGACCAATCCAATATTAGAAAAATTTCAACGTTATCGTCGCTTATCTGTTCAGACCATTAGCTCATAGCTTCTTCGTTTTCAGATGAAAGAAATCGGAAGATAATCGGCTCAAAAACTTTCCCATTTCTATGCAAGTATTTTTCATTAATTGATTCGAATTTTGCCTATATACGCTACATAGATTTGTATTTCCCAGTGATGTGATACTATGCTATAATTCGTTGCGTCTCAACCTCGTACTGGGCAGTTTCCCTTGATGGGTATTTCCACTTAAACTCCTTGGTAGTTGTGAACCGCACGGCGTTTTTATAAATACGTTATTTGTATGAGTGTCAAATATCTGTAATTTGATCCGGTCACAAAAGCCGTTATGGCTCGAATGATAAAATTTAAAATTAAGAGTGACAAAAATGTGTTTCAATTTTTGAAAGTATGATTGCCGTTTGTTTGAATGTAAATTAGATTTTGAAATCTGTGATAGCTTTTATGTTAAATGCTGTTTCCATTCGCATTATCACAATAACATATCAATGTCCTACAGTAACCAAGTGATCCTTATTTCTTCACATATTTATGGAAATGCTGCTCGGGTTCATACACCATTTGCAACGGTGGTTCATCGGGACTGTCCCTCGGGCCAGAAGTCATACGAACAAGTTGTTGGATCAGGGTGGATTCTTTTAAGCACTAGACATTCACACAGACTCCTCCAAGGAGCAGGAAGAGGCTATGAGGAATTCATGACCAAATAATGGGATGAAGTACAGCTCGTCTTCATCGGATCATCGAGTAATCCCCGATAGCGGTTTCAAAATAGTTTTGATGCGGACGTTTAACAAAGTTGGTATTTGCGTCCCTCATGTGCCCATAGGTTGCAGTATTTGCAGCCTCAGTGAGTGTGTGAACTAGCAGGTTGACGGCAGGAATTGCTTTGTTTGGGGTATGAAGGCACCATAACTACGGAGTACGCTGGTGTATGGCCACGACTCAAGATGGTTAACTTGAACCATAATTGATGATGCGGGACAGTCTTAAGTTTGATACCATCTGAGGCAAATTTGGCCCCCCGCGGCACCCCTTACTCTAATTTTTTTTTGTCGAAAAAGGATCCTTATGGTATGGGTTATTGTGCCATGAAATAATATGGCGCTACGGACACCAGAACCCCCCCCCCAGGGGGGGTCCAAAAGGGGGCCAAAATCATCAAAAATTTAGTGCGTTTCTTTTTTATCGAAAAAGGATCCTTAGGGTATGGGCTATTGTGCCATGAAATATTATGGCGCACGATACAATAATTTTGCGACAAATATGATATGGAAGTATGGTTTCATAATTGAAGATTTTTGGCCATATTGTATTGATTGTAAGAGATTATAAGATCTTGAATTGATGCATTTTAGAGCAAATGCGTTTTGATAATTTCTACAGAACAACGTATATTACTGCAGAAAATTCATATTCATTTTTATCTTTGTTGTTTCCTTGGTCTGTTAAAAAAGGTGTGAATTATTATAATCCGTGTTTTGTGGATCTAATAATGAGCCAATGTTCTTTTTCATTCCAATGAAATCGCTCCCTGAGACGGTCTACGTCAAGTCTTTCGTTTTATCCGTATCGAAAAATACTCGTACATTTGCACGCTCTATATTGCCAGCAAATGCTAAATTAAATTTCAGCTGAAATTAAATGGAAACCCAAACGAATGCGCGCTAGCGTATTTAGTGCGGTAAAAGGGCTTTCCGGTGCCGCATCTATATATGATCAAAGCCCCACTCACAATTTGGATTCCTGGAAAATAGCGAGCAGAAGTTGTTAAGCGAACGTTAGGTAGCTGGACGTCGCTTTTTTGAGGTTGTGTAGATCAAAGGTTCATGATGTGGCACGCTCGATGGACTTGGTAAGTGTGCTGGAAATTCATTCTCAATTGAATATGCAGTGGACTTGAAACAGGATTTATTGAAGTCCTCAAATGATTTAGCACCGCGAATTGAAGGCTGCTTTCAATTAATCTAATTTCAGTCTGGTTGCGGTTGTTTATTTATATTTTTGTGCCTTTCCTCTTTCACTGCTTCGTTAACACTTCTGTTATTTTTAAAAATTTGAACATTATGTTCAATAATACTAATTATATTTTCTCTTCACTCAACATCCCGGGGGACCCCCTCACGGGGATACAACTATTGTATCTATGTGAATTAGCACTCCCAAGAGGATAATTTTAGGTCAGATAGGATTTTTTTATGTTGAGATGAAATATTTTTGTTTTGGTGAGGACCATCTTTTTACGGTTCCCTGCTGTCCTGTTTTTCAGCACGTACTACTTATCTCTAAAACTTCCATCTTGTTTCATAAACTTCTTTTTGAACTTAATGTTCCTATGCACTTTATGCATAGATTCCACGTTTCCTTACGTCTATACTAAACGGTGGTTTCCTCCTTCCTCTCTTTGGAACGTCTTTGTTGCGGTTAGGAAGCCTTAACACCTTGGCTACGTTTTGGTAATTATGTATACCACTAGTTAAATTGCATATTTACGAACCGGTATTAGTGAATAGCATTTCAACTGTTTCACTACCCTCATTTAATGTAGATAGTAACGTTCAAGTTAAAATATTATAGGACAACCATATATTTATTACGCTTTTCGAAAATGATAAAAATGTAATTGAGCGATTAAAATGGGTTTTCAATTCTGCCACTTCCAACTTAACCAAATCAATCGTAGCAACTGCATGTGCAAACGTAGTCAATGTGTTAAACTAATATTTTATCTAATCTAATCTTACATCCAAAGGAAAGATGTGAGGTCCCGAGTCGAAATTTAGCTAAGCCACACATACCATCGTTGAAATCGAATAGCTCTTTTGTTGTGCCACAGATCTTTTTTCGGTTCACTGCTGTGCATTTTTCAGCAAATGTTACTTTTTTTTCAACCTAAATCTTGCTTCACAAACATCTGTCAATTGTTCCTTATTTTTACGCAGCGTTAGGGAACACACCTTGTCCACATATTCTCTCTTCCGTTAATTCCGTACAAAATGATGCCACCCTCCTTCCTTTCATGAGAACACCTATATTTTGGTTAGGCAGACTTGAACTGACATGTAATCTAAAATTGACGTAACTTGAATTGAATGATTGACTTTTATTCGCGTAAGATTCAGAAATGGTTGCCAGAGACACGAAACGTAAATTAAGCCCCGCAGCTGTGTGAAATATGCCCGCACTGCTTCGGTGGTTCAACACCGCACGGTGGGTGTTGTGTCTACTTTTTGCGACCAGTAAGAACAAACCCTGGCCTCGCGGAAATTTTTCCATTTTGCAAGTCAATTTCGCTCGTCACACGTTTAGCTCACTCCAGAAAAGACGCTGGGTTACCCTCTTCAGTCGATTACGGCGCGAGCAATGAAAACAAGAAAAAGAACATCCCAAAGGATATTTTACGTTAGTCTTGCAGTTAAACTTCGGCAGTTTTACCACTCGGCTACAGATGCTGACTCAGGGCGAGGAACATCAGCGTATTTTGAAGACATTGAAAAAGTATCACTGGAAGTCGGAACAATATACGAACGAACAGTTGTTTTCCAAAAATATTCTGCGAGAACTTCACGTTTTATAAGTACTCATGATGCAGTCGCTCCTTTTTCATAAGCATTTGAAGACGCCGCCGGCTTTATTGCATTAAATGAACGAAATTTAAACAAAAGATACTTAATTAAATAAACGTCACGTGAATTTTTCCGGACCATGTTAAAAAATAATTAGGGAAGATATATTATTACTATTATGCGTCCAAGATTTCTTTGTCAAGGATCATCGCTTTTAAATTAATTGCTGTCCAGTTTTTCAGCACCTATAACTTTCTTTGGATCTTTTCCGGATAATCCCCGCCACTAATGCAACACATAAGTTCACCTACTTGTAACTTTCGAAATAATGCACCTATTGATTTCCAATTATTCTCAAACGAAAGAATGTTTTCATCTTTCGTTTAGGAGTAATTTGAAGTTGATGGCTTTATTATTTCGAAAGTGGCAAGTGAATGAACTTATGTGTTTCATTAGTTGCATGGCTTATCTAGAAAAGATTGTTTTCTTTTCTAACTTTTATTTTGTTCTGTTTCAACCAATTACTTATATGCGCGAGGATCTTGTGTTTGAACATACCTTGTGCGTAGATTCAGCATTCCCTTAACTCCACGCTAAATGGTGCCTCCATTCTTCATCTTTTAGAAGCCCTTTGTTGTTGTTAAGGGGGCCTAAAGTAACTGATAATCCACTTTACTCTGATCACTCACTTATAAGTTTGCTCAAGCATTACAATGAAAGTTTTGAATATATTCCATACTACGGACATTTCAGCAGATACACACCTTACCATTAGTCAGAAAGCGCTTGAGGCCTAACGCAGATGACAAATTGCAATACTGCTGCTGTACATCACGGTCGGCGTCACCTAATTGTGCAGCTACAGTGTGTGATGTCGAGGTCATACAATCAATATATTGTCGGCCGTGTCAGGCAAGAGAGCTGCCGCTACGACGGATGTTCGTGACACAACACGGAATATCCCTGCCGCCAGGCATCCCTATGTTCAACAAGGGCTTCACCATGAACCCTTCATCAAGGGTTCACGAAACTGGTGCTAACAAAGATTTAGGCTTCATCAGAATGTAGTTCGTTTGCAAAGAATCTACCTTCGTTTCTTGAAAATTGAAAAAAATGTTGGCCATTCAAGTTTATGTTCCGGAGGTAAATTTATTAACCTCTGACGCACGTGACTGTCTATCTTAATCGTTTGGGCAATGTGATAGGACAATAATAGGCAATATATTCTGCGAAGACCTGCCTCAAGAACAGATTTGGAATTTATGGTCTCGTAAATCTTACGTAGCTTATAAACCTGGCGTGACACGAGTTGATTGATTCTGCTTAGAAGGCAGTAATTGAATTCTCTCGCTGGTCGCTTTGATGTTCCTGCCTCATGGCAAATACACGAACCCAAAACTCGCGCTGGCTTGCATCAAAGTACTATTGCGAAGAACAACGTGAGCTGCCCAGCCCCGGAATTTGGAGCTCTATCCTTACCATTCAAGCGAGGTATGCCGGCCTTGCTATTGTCTGACGTCCTTTTGTCCTTACTCGCAATTTACTCAGCAACCCGTAGAGAGTTGTTAAATTTGGAAGCTCGGACCCACCTGGCAATACACTTGAAATGTCCTTGCATCGCTGTGTGATTTATTTTTTTTTTAATACTCAGAAATTCCGTGTAACAAAATTTAACCCGGTTCGTTGAAGACAATCGTACTGAGTGGCAAGAGTGTATCTACGCAAAATGGACGTGATTTTGCGTGAGATGATTTTGTGCGTGAGCATTTTTGAATGTGCGCTTTTGGCACGGCCAGTGATTGTGGGTGTGCGATAATTTCGAACGTGGAATGTTCTGAGAAGTGCAATATTCTTCGGCGTGTGACAACACCGGGCGTGCTGTGATTAAGCAAAAGCAATGATTTTGACCGTGAAGTGATTTCTGATGTGTAATCACTTCGGACGTGCAGTGACCGGACGGGCAGTGATGTCGGGCGCGAGAAACTTAGAACATGGGAGGATGTGGAGGAGCTCAATTGGCGATTTCGATAGATCTTCCGGGCTGAACTGTGCGAGTCGGAATTATTTATCATTTAGATCGCGAGCCATCAATGACGAATTACTCCCGAAGTTACCGTTGACTTCAAAGAAGGTTACTTCTTCATTGAAGTGAGATACGCCACACACTGAAAGCTTAGCTTCACGATTTGAGAACAGGTTACTTCTTCGTGCTTTTCCTGAGGTGATAGTCAGAATATTAGCGCGCTTCTTTTCTCAATTTATTTTGGAAATCATCCATATAATTTTGTCAGGCTATGAGCATTTCTCGTTATTAGCATTTCTCAGATTTGTATTTCTCTTTTTCATCAATTACAATAATTAACGTAACTTCCTTGAATATTAATTAGCCGAATTCTTTTGTTCGAATTCAATAGTGAAACACTTCATATTTCTCTCAGTTGTTCACTACCCCAGCTCGAAGGTGATAAGTTTAAATTCAACAGGGTTTCATTGAGGCGCAAAATTTTTTGAAAACCATGCATTGAGGTAAATTGAGAGTGTTCTGCGGTACGGAAAAGACATATGTGCGTTCAAAAATGTTCCCGTTTGAAATATTCTGACTTGAAATCACGTCCGCTTTACGTAGATGCACTTTTGCTAATAAGTGTGATTGGCTAACTTTTGTTTTGCAAAATTTGAGTAATAAAATGAATCAAATCGTACAGCGATGCAACGAAATTTCAAGTATATTGTGTACTACACATTTTTTGATATCGTGTGGTTTCATACGTAGATAAAGTATGCAAGTTGCAGTACTTTCATAAGACATAACTGCTCTAACGAAGTCACCTGATTTTCTAGACAAATGAACCAAAGATCAAGTAAGTATTTCACACTTCAGCTCCCCACTACTCTGGTGCACGCGCCACACTGCGAGTCGAGTGGCATGAAGGTTTATTTGCTGCTACTGAAAAAACTTCGTGACTCGTGAAGCTTAATATTGTGATGAGGACCTTTGGTAGGTCAGAGTTGGTAATTACAGCGGAAAGTATTAGCGGTGCATTATGTCCTTAGATTGCAGGCTTGCTTCTCTCGTCATTGTTATGAAGGAATGGGATTAGGTCGTAACGTTACAGTGCTTTTTTTCGGGCCGCAAGGCACTCGCAATGCCCCAAACATCTTGTGCAATTTGTGTTCGAAAATGCATACACGTCAATGAAAATATGTTAAATTTAAACTTGACAATTTCAAGCTCAAATAGCGATGAACTCTGACCAATGTAAAGTTCAACAGCACGACAGAGACTTCCAGATAATATTTTATTTCAGGGGTTATCCATAGCGTCATCACAGCAGGAACAATTAAGAGAGGGTTGGTCTTGTATTCTATTAAAAAGGTGTTGAAGTTCAATTTTTTACTTATTCTTGCGGTTGTAATATCTGAATTGTTTTGTTGATGGTGGAACCTGGTCTGTTGTAGTCTTGGTTCTCGCAAGTTCATCAGTAGCCCTAAATACTAAGTCAAGGGCACCCATGTTCAATATTGAACCCTCGGTGATCATTCACTATGGGAATTAGCGTTTTCAGGGGGAAAATAAGAGGTCCCGAGTCGCGAGTTGTGTGTTTTCTTCTGTTGAAACGAAACGTTTTTTTTTTTGTTTCTTAAAGACCAAATTTTTTTCGGTTATTTGCTGTCTTGTTTTTCAGCGCCTCTAACTTTCTTCTCAACTTTTTTATTGCTTCATAGCATTCCTTATTAACTTACTGTTGCTTTGCGCGGGGAATCTTGTGCAGGAGCACACTTTGTGCATAAATTTCGCTTTCCCATAACGCCATCTTAAATGGTGCCTTCATCTTTCCTCCCTTTGGAATGTGTTTGTTACAGTTTGGTAGGCATAATCTAACATCTAATCTAATCTGATAAACATTCAAATCTTTCAAGCTATGTTTAGTGTCAATTTCTTTGTCGTAATCTTTTTAAAGCTTACTGTTCTGAACTCCGTGTTCCATGAGCTAACACATGATGTCCAAATGACATTGAATAGAATATAAATTTCTTTATTTATCGTTCACACATATTGTTCATTTTATTTACTTGCATCGAAGTCTCATGTTCGAACACCGTAATTTACGAAAATGTACAGATTTTACTTTGTAGATGTGCGAACACATCAGCTAAAGTCCGCTGAGCTTATTTATGTTTATCATTTTTTTAAAAGCAATCAAGTATTCATGGAGCCTTCGAATAGAGTATGGTATTCGATAATCTATTTATGTTGGTCGTTAATAAGCCAAGCATCTAATGATACTCATTCATGAGAACTAACTGTCATATATTGTTCGTATTGTGTTAGAGATATTTCGTACCCTACAGCTTCGTTTCATTTATTGAGCGAGAATTGGCAATTTATTCAAAGCGTTTCTTCCACGCTTTACGTTGCAGCAAATTACTTCGATGATATCTAGCACAGGACTTATAGTTGAACATTGAAGTCTCACTTGGAAAAAGATTGCTGGCCATGCGGCATGGCAGGCTTGATAGTCGCTTTGGCAATGCATTGGCCTGCGTGGTTACCTTTTGCGCTAAGTTGTGGACAAGTTGTGGCGTAAGTAATGAGAAACGTTTCGGAGGATCATCGCAGTCAGGGTGACTGCTCTGTTAAGTAACCGACGTGGAGATGAAAACTGCTTTTAAGTTTTTCGCTTAAAGGAAACCTTTAGAGAAGTGATGCCTTACATTAGTGCAGTTGACGTTCAGGTGTTCGCGTTTCGATAATTTTGGGGATCTGCCCATTCAGAATTTTTCTTAAAGCACACCTATTTTCAATTCATCAAAATAGCACAAATTCAGATCATTTTTCACTCTAATATATACATGTATGCGAAATATTTTGCTAATGTCCCTCACTGTCGTTTTGATGAGTTGACAAACAAACGGTGATGTGTGAAAAATGGCAGTCTGTTCAAGAGTTGATTGTACCATTATTCCGTCAATGACAGCTGCCTAACGTATGTGAGAGAAACGTTAAGTATACATATATTGTTTGGAAAATATTGGAAAATTGTGCTGAAATAATGTGTAAGTATACAATGTAACAGTTTGTATATTATCCATGCATTACTGGACATTTCAATCATCAAAGTCAGCAGTTAAAAGCATTAAAAAGAGGAATGAGATGCACTCGCGAATTGCCCCTCAGAAGGATTCAACTATATTATCTATGGGAAGTAGCACTCCCCAGGAGGAAATTATGAGGCTTCGAGCTAAAGGTTATATAGGCCTAACTTTTGTCGAAATTGCATAAGTTTTGATTTTGATATTGACCATCTTTTTCAGTTCATTCCAGTCTGGGTTTTTCATCCCCTGTTACTTTCCCCTTCAACTTTTGTCTTGCATCACGAACTTCTTTCCCAACTTATTGATTAAGCTCAGGGGATCTCGTGTGCATGAATTAACTTAATTCCATTCTAAATGGTGCCTTTTTTCCTCCTTCCTTTCTCTCTTTGGCACACCTTTGTGGATGTTAGGGAGACCCCCTTAGGGGGATACAACTATTGGATCTATGGGAATTAGCGCTCCCAGGGGGAAAATGTGAGGGCCCGAGCTGAGAGTTAGGTAGACCTTTTTTGTTGAAATGTTTTTTTGTTCTGTTAAGGACCACCTCTTTTCGGTTCACTACTGTCCTGTTTTTCAGCACCTCTGACTTTCTTCTTCAACTTTTATCTTATTTCATGAACTTCTTTCTCAACTTACTGTTTCTATGTCTCTTCTGCGTAGATTCCTCATTCTCTAATCTCCATACCAAATGGTGCCTTCCTCCTTCCTCTCTTCGAAACGCTCTTTTTTGTAGCGGTTAGGGAGGCTTAAAATAACTTATAATCTAATCTGTTAGGGAGACTTTCAACGAAAATGTTTATAATATAATCTAAGAATTATTCATGAATTGGCGCTTTACGGGTTACATTCTTACCACTAACACCTGGAATGGCGAAACCCACTGTAAACAAACTGCTAGAATTCATCACTCTCTCATGTTGCAAATGACGAGATAGGGAGTGAGTAAATAGTTGGGAGCTGAGTTGATTAATCTGTGATAATTTATTAAATCTAAACGAATGATTTTTGAATAAAATAATGCGAAAATACATCATCAAGTCTGTGTGAATGATGCCATTGATCTGTTCATGAGTTGCGGTCCGCAATCAATAGGTTCGTCTGTCTTCTGCAAAAGTGAAAAAAATTGTTTCTGATAATGTTCCTTAACACATTTATTGCCTATTGGGACATAAGAGGTAAATATCTCATTTAAGTATGGGTATGAATGAACAGAATTTTAATTATTTAAACATCTTTTTTAGAAGGGATTTGAGTACACGAGGTTATATATTATTATGCTATTACATTTTCACACTTCTTAGTAAAGGTACATTTCTTTTCGAGCAGTTAAGTCGTTTTTTAAACTCTGCTAACTTACTTAATTTGAAACCGCTGGACGCTTCAGCGGCAGTGAACGTATTAATATATTTAGGTCCCGTGCACCTTTTTCCCCACTGATTTCTTATGTTGAGTATGGGTAGTTTATTTCATATCTGTTCGTAGTTGGATATAAGAATAGCTCATCGTTTCAATTTTTATGTATATTACAAGCGGTTTAACACATATTCAGTAGTTCAAGCAAAGAAGTCAGAAAAATGTTGCAAAATGGATAAAAATACCCTATGAATAAGTGACGAATACATTGCCAAAAACTAGTTAACTTTTGATTCCATCAAATAGAAACCATCTACAAAATAAACTATTTTCGTGATATGGAGTAAAGCCTCAGGCATGAAATATTGAATATCAAATTGTTTGGCTGAACATTATTGTAGTGTACCATACGTATTTTTTTTCGCATTGGAGACCGCACCGCGCTTAGGAAAATCTTTTGTGTGTATAATTTATTTTCTATATTTGTTTGCAATTGTGCATTATATTTCTACAGCCTTTTCGTTTCCAAATTTCAAGTGACTAAAAATACTAACTCGGTCAGAAACACAACAAGCACTAGAATGGCCACTTAGAAGTTTTCTCCTCACAAAAGGATGCTCGCAGCTTAGTCTTTGATCTCACGAACTTACGACGTTTCTCATTTCCTCCAAGTTGCTCCTGTTGTTTGTCTTCGAACGCTGCTCGCCTGTTTTGAATTTTGTTTTCACTAGAATTTAATGACCGTGGGGACTTAGCCTAAAGCTTGGGGCTGAAATTTTTCCGCTTTTTGAAGTTTTTAGCGATGTAGAATTCTTACACCATACATACGTCATTTGTAATTAACATCTAACCAGTTTTATTAACAACACGGCAAAGAATTTACGAGTTTCGGTTATGCAGGCTCTAGCGCATATACAATATATTTTATATATACTGCGTATGCACTACATCGGTTTATTCATGGCATTTTCTCTTGCTATCAGTCAACTGAATTTTTGTGCTGGGAAGCCTATGACACGGTAGGTGGTCAAAAATAGTCGCGTGGATAAAAAAATATATTTGTAAGCAATTGAACCTCCCATACCTAGAATTGCGAGAATAAATAGCATCCATTCTCCCAGGCGTTGCTCCTACAGAAAATCGAATTTCCTGCAGCTTTATTTTTAACCATAATTGAAGTCACCTGTCCTTCAAAGCAGTCACTATTGAAGGAAGGGGGTGATGAGTTTACGCAGGTCCGTCTAAAGCACATCCCATAAGTTTTGAGCAATAGTTTGTGGTGGCTAGTCCATGAGCTCAAATCTTCCTTCATTCGCATTAAACTAATCATGACAATTTCTAGTTCTGTGGATGCAAGCATTGTCGTCCTGAAAATTTACGTAGATACCATTAAAGTAAAACACCTCGGAAGCATGAACGTCGTCAGAAAGTAATTGAAAATAGTCCTTGTAGTTCATTTTGTTCAAGCAAAAATGGTGGGTCAATGCCCATCCCACTGAGTACATGTGGCTGTCGCAAGACCTTAAACTAGCACATCGTTCAGAAAGAGAAAGATTCTGGGCTCGTCGGACCACAATGCAAGCTGCCAATCCTCGAAAGTCCAATTTTGGTGTCCTTGAGCAAGTAACAGATGTTTCTTCTGATTAGCTTCTGGCGCTAATAGCTTCCTAATGGACTGGAATTTCCCTAAATTTGATTGCTTCAACTCTCGATGACATTCCTCAGAGAGATTGTTTTCGGACTCTCACAAAACTCACTAGTAATCATTTCCGTAGGTAAACGCCAATTTTTTCACCAATCTCTTCAAAGAGAGTCTTTCTCTCTCTGTCATCGAGAAAGTTAGGCTTTCCACAATTTCGACAATACGAACCGGCTTGGCCATCTCGTTTCCAGCGTGCTATTGCTCTTTTCATCGTTCTGATATTCATATCGGTTACTGAACAGATATCGCCAGTTGATTTTCCACTTCAAAGAAACCCAATGATGTGTCCATCATCTNGCTGACTCTTCCTTACCATGACTCTTCCTCTCCGATATAAATCACAATTTTGAAGTCCGTAAATACTCCAAATAGGTCTTGACAACTTTATGAACATTAAATTTTCTAGAAAGATGTTTGATGTAGATTGGCTGAAAAAATACGATCTGAAAAAAATATGCCGAACGTGAAAATGCACTGTGTGACGTTTTTCGGCCCCCTAGTGTATATACATACAGTCACATGCATTTCAGTTACAGTACGGCGGAAGCATGCAGTAACGTACAGCATAGGTTAGGTTATTTATATATGTCTATCCGATTCTATGATTAGTGGAGCTCCTTAATTAGGAGGATGCTGTTGGATTATATTTTCAGCCTTCCGTTGTGCATTTGTTTAGTATCGACAGTTAGTTTTCTCGAACCAGAGTACGATTGTCAAATCATGGTCATCAATTGTTCTTGTTTTTGTATATTTCTATTCTTTAACATGGTATGAACGCATCCCGCCAGCGACCGTTCAGTGAAAATAATTCAGCGTCCAGATTTAAATTAAATTTGAGACTGGCGTCCAGTTTTGAATGCTCTTGTAGCGGGAACTCTAATGCAGCTAACAATATGAACTTAGAACGGCATTAAAAAAGGCTGGTCTTTAAGTATATAATACATGAATGCATCGTAATAATGCATGCCCAATTGCTTACATTATTTTACTTTCATGTTTCATTTTGTCTTCTTCATTCTATACTGTTGGTTTGGCTTTCCTCTAAATGGTCAAATAAATTCAGAGTAGATTGGACCAGGTCAGCTAGTCCTTCCACAGAAGGTTAAATGTTCCTCGTGACAATTTGGTTATTTTTTTTGTACCACGTAATACAGTTACTTTCAATTTCGGTTGTTCAGACAGTGGCGTTGGCTGAAGTACTTAACGTCCCTCAACTTGGAGCCATGCAGTAAATCACGTTAAGCGTCTTCCATTGTGCAGAGCTGAGATCATTCGTGCCGTTACTGACTTGTTGATGAAAGTGACAATTTTGAAAGAGTAATTGAATTCTGTTGCACTGCGCAAATACGGCGCTCCTCCGGCTGTTCGCAGGGTGCGGCCCTGCTGCCCTGCAGCTCGCTAAAAATAAATGAAATGTCAGTTCAAAGCGAGCGGCAGAAACAGCTTCGGTCATATGTGGGCAGAACAAAGGCCAGCTGGGGGGGTGATTAATATCCCCGGTTTACTACAATGGTATTGAAATTTCATTTCTTACGCAACTGGATTTGTTGAGAGTTTGCATTAGACGTTTCTAGTTACATGCATTGTTGTTCTTTGATCAGGAGATGGTGGTCCAAAATGCAATAGAGAATTTTTTTCGTTTCTATTAATTATTCCTTGGAGGATTAAAGCATCTTAATTCCTTGGTATTTCGCAAGATGCTAATATCTACGAGAAGTTGGGCGCGTCTCCTCGCTAATGCATTTTCTTTTTGTGGCCCTGCACTCCATTAATATTTATTATTAATGACTCTCTAAAGGTCCCTGGTGATTTCGAGCTTACATGAGGGTATTTTGAGTGAAGGATGTGGTATAAGCATGTTTTATTTGCAGGCTCGTCTTTAAAATATCGAATTTAGATGTATTGAAAGCGTCTTGCAGAGGACTTTAGATCAGTTAAAGCCTCAGTAACCACAGATTCGATGAAATTAAATGCTATTTCAGGCTTCCTTTAGCATAATTCCGGTGTTCCAAAGATAAAAAAGTAATGACACCATTAAGCGTGGACACAAGGGTACGCGGAATTTATGCACAAGGTGTGTTCCCCACATAATCCCCGGCGCTTAGAAACATAAGTAAGGAAGCTAGTTAATGAAATAAGATGCAATTTTCAGGCAGTAGTAGGTGCTGAAAAAAGAGCACAGCTGTGAATGAAAAATAAGGTTCAGAATTAAAACATATTTGCTTCAAAAAAAAGAATGCCTGCGAAGCATTCAGCTCGAAACCTCGCATCTTTCCACTGGGAATGCTAATTCCCACAAATATAAAAATTTGTATCACATTGAAGGATGAGTGAGAAGGATAAGACGCCTTCGCCATAGCTCGTAGGTGAGAGGAACTGACCTCTCGCGCTGTCCAGCTACGAGCATCTTCCTGCTGCTGCTGAGGATTGCTTCACTTCTTGTTCTCGAAAACCTAATAGCCATAGTTCCATTTGAAATTGTCACTGTTTTACAAAATCCAAACAAATAAACCTTGGCAAAACCTTAGGAATCCCGACTTAATAAACCAATGTTTTATATTGGCTTTCTTTTCATTAACATTTTTATAATCATTCAGAAGCGCAGTAAACTCTGACGTGTTTGCCTCAGCCACTCCCCAAATATCTACGATATAGACGACTTAGTTCGCTCGATAGTCTTCAAAATGAATTAATTGTAGAGACAACTTCACGCGTGTGCTCCTCAGGAGGATACAACTATTGGATCATCGGGAACTATCACGCCTGGAGGAAGAGATTAGAAACATCTTTCCCTGGAGGAGAGATGTTTAGACCTGAAAGTTGAGTAGGTTTTATTTTTTAAATATAAAAATACTTTTATTTTGTTACGGAACTTCTTTCTCCGGTCTACTGTTATTTTTATTTCAGTACCAATTACTCTCTTTAATTTCTTGTTTCTTTTTTATCTCGTTTCATAAATTATTTCAATGCTGCTGTTTCTATGCGCATGATCAAAAGTGCACACCTTGTGCGTAGGTTCCTCACACTCACGATACCGTCCTGAAAAGTTCTCTCCTCCTTTCTATCTTCAGAGCTTTGTAGACTCAAATCATATCTTTGAACTTATCTTTCATCGATCACGAGTAAGGTGTTCGCTGAGAACAGATCNGATGCACCCGTTATGATTCTCGAGTCTATGTGGTTAGATATATATGTGCTGATGCCTCCGCCTCGCTGTTTTTTTCGTAGTGAATGGTAACTATGATAATTTTCAAATCGAATCATGTCTTTGCTCGAGTCATCTAGCCAGCTTTCGGTGAAGCTAATCACGTCTAGGTTATATTTAAGTTCAGTAATATACATTGTTTCTCTTCCAATTTTGAATACAGTGACCTACAGTTCCAACACAGGAGTGAGAAATCATGGCGAGTGATTCGTACAGTTTCGTTGAATTTTGATACATTAGTACACCTACAATCTTCAGAGTCGTTAAGGTTTGGATATATTCTGTTCAAATGATTGAGATCTGGGTCGATTTCGTCGACGGAATACATGCACAAGTTGCATAGAAACAGTGAGTTGAGTCTATGAAACCAGATCAATGTTGAAGAAGGTAGTAGGTGTTGAAAAGCAGGGGGGCAGCAATGAATCGAAAAAAAATTATCCGTAACATAACAAAAGTCCTATTCAATTTCAACAAAAGGCTTACCTAACCTTTAGCTTGATACCTCACAAATTCCCCCAGACAGCGCTAATTCCCGTAGGAACAATAGTTGTATACCCCTAAAGAAGAATGTTTTTCAATACATTCAAGTCAGGTGCACTTTTTCCCGCGTTTTTCCTCATGATTTCAAGTGTAATTTATTTAGCATCTTAAGTTTAACTTGTAAAAGCTATCTTTCGTTAGAGCTTTGCGTGTGCTGGCCAAAGACTTAAGGGCACGGTCTGGGTCGAATTTGGATAATGGTAGGTTTTCGGTTTATAAGCTCATCTTATGGAAAATTTTCTTGCGCATCTAACGATATTATTCGCTCTCAAGTACTTACATTGGTTCGTCTCTTAGACGAAGTGGAAGACGCGCTCTAACGTGACCTTGGCTCGCCAGTGAATGAGTGATTTCCCCCTTCCCCCCCTAATTGCGAATCAGTTTCGGGCGTTCCTCAACGTGAATAGCAAGAGAGTTCATTCATGGCCTTGCTTGAAATGCCTTAGTACTCAAACGAAACATTCAAACTCTCAGTGTTAATTATGATGATGTAACCTGAGTGTTTGTTTTGAGTCCGGCTGCTCTGAGTCATCAGCTAATTAGCTGCTGTGTAAACATATAATCGCCTCCCGCAGTTTTGAAGGTACAAGAATGGCAAACACATCATTCGAAAGGGCTCAAAAAGAGCTACCAAGCGAAAGAGTTGAAAAAGAAAAATTGGTTTGTAAAGAAAAAAATTACTTTTTTTAAAAATGACTGATGTTCTGAAATTTGCTTTCACTGTTTTTTAATATGGATCCTTTCCCACAGTTTTGAAGGGACAGGAATGGCAAACATATCAATCGATAGCGATTGAAATATCCTAGAGAGGAAGTGTTACAGTTTTTTGAATTTCAAATTTTGTTGAAAATTATAAGCAGAACAAATTGAAAAAACGGAAAAGTGGTCGATTTTAGGGAAAAAATTTCTTATAATTCAAAAAATCAAATTATCGAAAAACCTTTCCACCTGATCTCAAGACAAGACAATTAGCTACCTGAAAAACCTTTATTCAGTTCTGTAACTTTAAAATTGTGGGCGATGGACACTTTTCCGCAACACCCACTTTTCAGGTTTTTTAAAAAAAATCATATTTTTTATGAATTTACGAAAAAAACACATGAGCTCAAAAAGAAATGCCGCATCATTTGACAGCTAATGTGAAAATCTTAGAAAAATCCGTCGAGAACCGACGGACCTTTGGTCTCCCCCTGACCGTCCTCGGGCACGGTCTGGGTCGAATTTGAAAAATGGTAGGTTTTCGGTTGATAAGCTCAACTCATGAAGAATTTTCTTGCACATCCAACGATATAATTAGCTCTCAAGTACGTACATTGGTTCTCCTAGACGGAGTAGAAGACGCGCACTAACGTGACCTTGGCGCGCTAATGGATGAGTTATTTCCCCCCCCCCCCTTAATTAAAAATTAGTTTTGGACGTTCCTCTGCGTGAATAGCAAGAGAGTTCATTTATGGCCTTGCTTGAAATGCTTTAGTACTCGAACGAAACATTCTAACACTCAGTGTTAATTATGATGGTGTAATTGAGTGTTTGTTTTGAGTCCGGCTGCTCTGAGTCATCAGCTAATTTGCTGTTGTGTAAACATATAATCACCTCCCGCGGTTATGAAGGAACAAGATGGGCAAAAATATCATTCGAAAGGGCTCAAAAAGAGCTACCACGCGATAGAGCTAATTTAAGAAAAATTAGTTTACAACTAAGAAAAAGCCTTTTTTTTAAAGACAGGAGTTCTGAAACATGCATTTATTGTCTTTGAGATGGATCCTTTCCCCCAGCTTTCAAGGTAAAGGAATTGCTAACATATCAATCGATAGAACTTAAATAGAGCAACAAAAGTAGTTGAGTTCATTTAAAAAAATTTGGTTCAAAAATTATGATGGAAAAAATTTTTTTTTTTAAAATGGCTCTCAAGAAAACGTCTTTTGACCTTTGAAGTGATCCAAATCCCACAGTTTTTAACGTACAGGAATGGCAAATATATCAATCGAAAGCGGTTTTAATAATCTAGAGAAGCGGTGCAAAAGTTTTTATTTCAAATCATGTTCAAAATTATTAGCAAAATAATTCGATAAGAGAAAAAAGGGGTCTGTTTATGGGAAAAAAATTCCTAAAATTCAAAAGATCAAATTATCGAAAAACCGGATCTCAAGACAAGACAATTATCTACCTAGAAAACTTATTTTTCAGTTCAGTAACTTCAAAATTGAAGGCGATGGATCATTTTCCGCAGCACCCACTTTTTCAGGGGTTTTGAAAAAAATCCTATATCATACAAACTTATGAAAATAAACATATGAGTCTAAAAGAAATCCCGCATCATGATACACTTATCGTAAAAATTTCAGAAAAGTCAGTCGAGAACTGACGGACTTTTGGTTTCACCCCAACCGTGTCCTTAAATACGCGTAAAATATGGAGGGGGCAAATCCTTTCGTTCCTTCAATGTGCATATGCGCATATTGTGAGAATTGAAGGCAGTTCATGGCACGTAACAAATCTATGAACGCTTAAAATTAAAAATCAAATGGGACCCAATGAAGATTTGGTTCGTGCAACTATGTAAGTTCTAGAAGAACAGTTCAAAAGAAAGCCAATTTGTTGATAAGTTCATGATGAAATCAGTTTGTCGAGTCATATCTACAGAAATTCACTGAATCTTACTCAATTCTGAAAATAAAAGAGAACCTAAAAGTCTCCTTATTTCAACTCATTATACTACAGAAAATAGTTCTAAAATCGTCCGAACATAGTGTAGAAAATCGCAAAACAGGTATTGGATAAGAGAGAAAACAAAATTGAAGTTGAACTATGACCAATGTACTGTAGTGAGAAGTCGTTCACTATTTTGGTGGGATATTTGATGTTTATTTTGCTAATATTATCCATTAGAAAAAGGTTTAACTCCGTAAGTACAGGTATTCTAGGTACGACTATAGGTTCACACTCGCAACAAACAAGCGTATCGATACTGAAATTGATCACCAGTGACCCACGAGACTGGCACCATGTACAGCATTACAGAAATGTGAAGAGCACCTGTACTTGCGCCGAGCAGCTGGAGAAGTGTAGAAGAGTTAAAAGAACAAATGAATGTTCACCAAGCAGGATTAGATTAGATTAAATTATAAGTTAGTTTAAGCCTCTCTAACCGCAACAAAAAGAGCGGATCGAAGAGAGGAATGAGGAAGGCACCATTTAGTATGGATGTTAGGGAATGCGGAATCTATGCAGAAGGGGCATAGAAACAGTAAATTGGGAAAAAAATTAATGAAACAAGAGAAAAGTTGAAGAAGAAAGTAGAAGATGCTGAAAAACAGGACAGCAGTGAACCGAAAAAGGTAGTCCTTGAAATAGCAAAATATCATTCTGTATCAACAAAAGGAAGGCCTACCTAACTCTCAGCTCGGGCTTTCACACATTTCCCCCTGGGAGAGCTACTTCCCAAAGATACAATAGTTGTTTCACCCTGAGGGGTCACCAAAAGCAGGAAGTCCAAAAGCAAATAACTAAGTATAAGTTTGCGACATTGAACACTTGAACAACAGTTAGTGAGGAAAGCGAGCTCAGCTCCAGAGTGTTACGAGACGATTGCTACAGCAAGCAGGAGACAATAATCAGAATGCATCTTCTCATTTCTCCTAAAATTCTTAGGAGTCACGAAAGATATTTTATTGCTGCCATACGTGGCAATTCCAGAGCGTCGTCAGTTCTCTGACAGTCGAGTGGCGACGATAAGTGCGCTAATGAGAAATAATGAGACCTTAAACTGCCTTCAATGGCGGCATTCGTGCCAGCATCATCGTAAAATGCAGAAAACGATTTCCAAGGGATTGAAATGCACGAGTTTTTTTCCAAAATCGGATGTAATCAAGTCTTAGCAGGAAAATAGCTGTGAAAATGAATATTAAATAGTTCATTTTGATTTCAGTTATGTGTTTGAGACCGAATGCATGAGTTTAGTGAGATAATGTAAACACTCACTGAAAACTTATCAACTTCAATACATTCTGAATATATCTAACGCAGATGACAAATTAACTTATTCATT
>JACJUY010000777.1:19224-36620 GCA_014220935.1 Platorchestia sp. MABIK
TATTCAAGTTGTCCAAAAGTTTCATTGATTTTTGAAACCATGAATGAAAAAGTGAAAAAATATCGTATTGTATACCCTTACGTTTTTTACGAAAAATTTCACGGAATAAAAATGTCAGAAATACTCTTACTTATCTCGAGATATGTTTAGAGAATTGAAAAACGATATTCTCAGCTTGATTGGCACTGGAAAAGCCCGAAATTCAACTGACTTTTTCATCACTCAATTTTTTATATGACGTTTTTGAGATATTTATAAGAATTTCTGGTCAAATAAGTTGTTTTTTCTGATGTACAACTGAGTATTGAAGTTGTCAAAAAGTTTCATTGATTTTTGAAACCATGAATGAAAAAGTGAAAAAATATCGTAAGGGTATTCCCAAATGTTTTTTATGAAAAATTTCACGGAATAAAAATGTAAGAAATACTTTAACTTTCTTAGAGAAATGTTTAGAGAATTAAAAAACGATATTCTCAGCTTGATTGGCACTGGAAAAACCCGAAATTCAACTGACTTTTTCATCACACAATTTTTCAAATAACGTTTTCGAGATATTTATAAGAATTTCACGTCAAATAAGTTGTTTTTTCTGATGTACAACCGAGTAATGAAGTTGTCAAAAAATTTCATTGATTTTTGGAACCATGAATGAAAAAGTGAAAAAATATCGTAATGGTATATACCCTTACGTTTTTTACGAAAAATTTCTCTGAATAAAAATGCCAGAAATGCAATTACTTCTCTCGAGATATGTTTAGAGAATTTAAAAACGATATTCTCAGCATGATTGGCACTGGAAAAATCCGAAATTCAACTGACTTTTTCATCACACAATTTTTCAAATGACGTTATTGAGATATTTTTAAGAATTTCTGGTCAAAAAAATTGTTTTTTCTGATGTACAACCGAGTGTTGAAGTTGTCAAAAAGTTTCACTGATTTTTGAAACCATGAATGAAAAAGTGAAAAAATATCGTAAGGGTATACCCTTACGTTTTTTACGAAAAATATCACAGAATAAAAATGTCAGAATTACTCTTACTTCTCTCGAGATATGTTTAGAGAATTGAAAAACGATACTCTCAGCTTGATTGGCACTGGAAAAACCCGAAATTCAACTGACTTTTTCATCACACAATTTTTCAAATGACGTTATTGAGATATTTATAAGAATTTCTGGTCAAATAAGTTGTTTTTCTGATGTACAACCGAGTATTGAAGTTGTCAAAAAATTTCATTGATTTTTGAAACCATGAATGAAAAAGCTGAAAAATATCGTAAGGGTATACCCTTACGTTATTTACGAAAAATTTCACGGAATAAAAATGTCAGAAATACTCTTTCTTCTCTCGAGATTTGTTTAGAGAATTGAAAAACGATATTCTCAGCATGATGGGCACTGGAAAAACCCGAAATTCAACTGACTTTTTCATCACACAATTTTTCAAATGACGTTTTTGAGATATTTATAAGAATTTCTGNCTGAGAATATCGTTTTTCAATTCTCTAAACATATCTCGAGAGAAGTAAGAGTATTTCTGGCATTTTTGTTCCGTGAAATTTTTCGTAAAAAACGTAAGGGTTGGGTTAGAAACGAAAACGTAAGGGAAACCATGAATGAAAAAGTGAAAAAATATCGTAAGGGATATTTTTACGAACGATATTTTTACCCTTACGTTTTTTACGAAAAATTTCACGGAATACAAATGTCAGAAATACTCTTACTTCTCTCGAGATATGTTTAAAGAATTGAAAAACGATATTCTTAGCTTGATTGGCACTGGAAAAACCCGAAATTCAACTTAATTTTTCATCACCCAATTTTTCAAATGAGGTTTTTGAGATATTTATAATAAATTCTCGTCAAATAAGTGTTTTTTTCTGATGTACAACCGAGTATTCAAGTTGTCAAAAAGTTTCATTGATTTTTGAACCATCGAATGAAAAAGTGAAAAAAATAGTAGAGGTATACCCTTACGTTTTTTACGAAAAAATTTAGAAATGAAATTGTCAGAAATACTCTGACATCTAAAAATCAATGAATTGACAACTTCAAGACTCGGTTATATATCAGGAAAAACTACTTATTTGACCAGAAATTCTTCTAAATATTTCATAAACGTCTTTTGAAAAATTCTTCGAGGAAATGGCCAGTTGAATTTCGGGTTTTCCTGCGGCGAATCGAACTGAGATTATCGTTTTCCAACTCGCTCAACATATCTAGTGAGAAATCAGAGTAGTTCTGACCATTTTAATTCGTAAATATTTTCGTAAAAAACGTAAGGGTATATATACCCTTTCGATTTTTTTTTACTTTTTCATTCAATGCTTCAAAAATCAAAGAAACTTGTTGACAACTTCAATACTCGGTTGAACATCGGGAAAAACTTTTCATTGACTTGAAATTCTCCTAAATATCTCGTTCTGAAAAATTCTTTGTGGAAAACGTTGTGCATTTCGCCATTCAAAAATTAAAAAAATAATGTCCAATCTTCTTTTAAGGCAAAATGGACTTTGTGTAAACCTTTAAATGAAGAAGGTTAACAGTTAAATATTCTTTCATGATGCGAAGTATTTTGCTGAGAGGCATCTCTTTTGTTATTACTGAAAAAGAAAAAAAGATTGGTAAGAGAAGTTACACGGAAAACTCTCAAAATCATTGAGCACGCACCGCGTCCCATTGGTTAAGGTATTATAAAACGTTTTGAATACTAGGTATGTTTAAAAATAGAGCAATCATTAAAAGATTTTTCTGATCAGTGCAGTTGAAGTTTCTCACCCTCTCTTCTATTCCTCACGTTGAATGCGATTGCTCTGCGCTTATTTTTCCATGCATGGTATAACATGTGCGAAGAAAAAGTCTCTTGATCAACCATGACTTCGTGTGAAGATCGTTGATGCAACCCTTCTTGAGTACGCCAGAGAACAATTTTATTTAATCTTTTGTGGTCTACTATGATTCAAGTGAATGAATTACAACTCCCACTTTGAATCACACTTCGTTCGGGCGTTCGTGGCACGATTGAGAATCGCAGATTTTAAGTGTTCGTTGTTAACTCAGCCGTTTTAGTGCCCAGGCTGTTCCAGAAAATTTTGCTCCAAACAACTGATGACTGCGGGGGCACATAAGTGGTGTATTTGTTGTAATTTTTTAAATTTTAAATGTTCGGGCTGTTCCATAAAATTCCCAGGCTGTTCCGTAAAATTTTGCACCAAACAACTGATGACTGCGGGGGCACATAAGTGGTGTATTTGTTGAAATAGGCTTTTTCGCTTCAATTATAGTAAGCAAGGGGATAAGCACCACCCTTTTAAGGGAATAAGCTGAAAATATGAGGTCCCGATCTAAAAGTAAGGCAGGCCATTCTTTTGTTCGAATAGAAAAAGTTATTTTACGAACCATTTTCTCGGTTCACTGCTGTCGTGTTTTCGAGTCAAATAGGTTTTTAACGTTGATTTTTACATTTTTTCTTAAACATCCTTCTTAACCTACTGTTTCTATGCGCATAAAATCTGGTGTGGAAGCATAAACTTTGCTTAAATTCTCTGTTCCCTTTACTCCATGCTAAATGGTACGTTCAACCTTCCTGTCTTTGGATCGCATTTGTTGCTGATAGGGAGGCTTAAACTAACCAATAATCTAATCCTGTCTTTGGAACACTTATATTATGGTCCAACCTGCGTTGGTTCACTACCACTTCACTGTAAGGTGTTTGGGAGCTCTTGCTGGCGTGAAAGATATATAAAGTAATTGCCTTGGTGGGAAATTGAGTTTTATTCTTCACATACACGTTTATTCATTTTGTTCTAATCATTATTTTCTTATTCCTTCTTGCGAGAAATTTTCTTTTAACTCCTTGTTGACCGTGTTCTCATGAAAAATTATGAAATAAGAGATTAGTAAGTAGAGTACACAGCTTCTCAATTTTACGAAATCGAAGTTTTCGAAAACCTTCGTGAGTTTACTAGAGTTAATCTAATTTTCTTAGAAATTAAATTGACTGTAAACTTCACAGAGAAGAATAAAAAATTCACGTTGAGCTAGAACTCCCACGCTAGTGCGAGAACGAATCACATTTAAAAAAAATGATGTAAAATTCCAGGATAGCATTTCCCTTGTTGGAATATATGAGCTAGATGGAAATGATGGAAATTCTAACAGATGTAAATGTTTCTTGAAATGATTGCTGAGTGTAGGGTCAGAATCACTGATCTAAACGAGGAAGTTCCTTCATAACGAGACACAAAGCGACGCACCGTCGCCTGTGCGTTTAATTTGTTAAGAGCCTCTCTGAGTGTTTTATCACAGCATAAGGGAATGATTTATCACTTCCATTAGGGTAGTTTCATTAGGAAATAGACATGCAGCCCGCCATGGGAGCTCACTTTCCCCAAGGGAAATGCAATTTTCTTGCGATGTGCTTTTGGTTGAATGAAAGAAAAAAGATACTGTTTGTCGTCGAAGAGTTATACGAGTATATCGCATGTATTAAAGAAATGAACTGACGCTCTTCGGTGATAATTTCAACTGCTGTATAATTAATAACGTGCTCAGTGATGATGTGCTGAACTTTCCTGGGTAAGGTATTTGACCTCCTTATCTTATTTTTGTTAACAAATAAATTATTCAGCTTTTCTTTGTGTTTTTGAATCTCCCTTCAGGCTTTTTCAAATTCTATCTTATATTGCTTTAAATGAACTTTAATTTATTCGTTTCATACAAGCCTCAAAGAATAACACGGGTTCTGAGTATGACTATTAGTCGAAGTCAGGTGCTTCATGGGTTGTAAATTTCGTCTCTGTCAAAAACAACGACGTTGGAACAAAGAAACATTTTTGTCCTAGGATGAGTTGTTTTCCTGGACCGTTATTTTATGTGCTGGAGAATTTATTCGTTGATGATTGTTTAGTTCACGCAAAAGGTTACAAGTTTAATATAGATTGGAAAGTCAACAATTTTTAGGCTGGAGAAAATTTACATGAAAAAATTTAGAATTATCAAATGACATTGATCGAACACTAGCTAAATCGCTCCATGCAAACCCGTCTGGGGTAATTGAGTCTCACTTGCGAATGCAGAATGAAAAAATAACTACCTGAGTTGTTTTGGTAATAAGTATATAGCAATCAGGAACTCGGGTTCTGTAAAAATAATTTGTAAAGCAATCTAGTAACTGGAACTGGCCGCAAAATAATGTCCCTGCTGACGTCTTTGGGGTTTTGTCTCTTTTACATATGTGCGCAGTTCATTATCAAGCTTTCGGTCGCACATCGATCATTTATTAGATCTTATGGGTTGCAGAATTAGTTATGTACTTTGCTATTCCCTACTCACCATGGATGATTCTCTCCGAAACGAGTAAGTGTTCCAGCACATATTAGCTTGATGACAAAATTTAAAAACATTTATAGTTAGTCTGATTATTTCGAAATTTTAAAATATGTGTTGTATGTTAAAACACTCCAATTTTAAATCTCTCCAATTTTCTTTTCCCCTGTGCTGTTTTTCTTCGGATTAAAACGCTATAGTAGAAAGAACTAAATTATTATTAGAAAGAGCCACATTGATGAAAGTGATTTTTGAAACGATATGTCGATTCTAAAAAGTTTGAACTTATCATCCTAAAAATACTTGAAACACTGAATACATAATGAAATCAATAATTCTTGAAAAGGAAATGTTTTTCAGTCGCGCATCGAAAAGTGATTTTCCTCACTTGCACCATATTTATTTTTTAAACAGTCTAAAGAAGCATGTACAAGGAACGAAAATAGAAGTAACGTTTTTTCGTCAGTACACTTGCAAGGTGCGAACCGTCAGCAAAGTGCGTGATCGAGTTTCTCAGAAAATGGGGACAACAGTTACGTTTCACAAGGATTTCGGCACCAAACTATAAAGAAAGTCTTCCACTGATTTGTGTGAAATAGGATCCTACCAAGCGACGTATCCATTAGCTTTCCGATTCCTTATCAGATTAATAAGCTCGGAAAAACTTTATAAATATCTATGTTCGTTCTTCCTTTATGAGTTTCTCAAAACTCTCTACGCATTTCCTAGAAAATTTCGTGAATGAGAAAGGACAGTTATTATGAGAATAATTTAGATGACACAGACAGTCTGGAAGTTCAGAATATTTAAGTAATTCAAATGTTGAAACGTAGATGTTATTGCAGATGCTAAAACAGTCTTCTTTCCAGTTACAAGGAGCATCGCGACAAGGCCCTGGCAGCGCGACGTGCCCTGGAGGAGGAGCTCCTATCTGCTGGAGGCGAGGGAGTTCTGCTGACGAAGGGGCGGAGTGCTGTGTCGGCGCTACGGCCAATGGACCTTCTGCAGCGACTGAAGGACGGCACACTGGCGGCCGTCACCGTCCTGCAGGCCTACCAGGCTAAAGTGAGGCATTTTAACGACTAATTTTTTAAGAGTCGAGGCTTCTTTGATATGTCTATCGTGTTCTTCTGAATTGTCTTTAGTTTTGAATAAGAATGTTTTGTAAATCTTGCAAGTCATCCAAAGTCTGTTTTGCAGTCAAATAAAATTTGCTATGATGCTCCAATAGATTTGATTAGTGCAGAATCTTGTGGTTTTGTGGGGTCTTGAGAGCCCCCCCTGCCCTCATGTTAATTTATGCGTGAAATGACAGTTTGACGGTTTCAGTTGCCAAATGCATCCCACTCGAAGATCTTAGACCTTACTCGTTAATAAATATTTTGTTTTTTGTGAGCCGATGCCTGAATTATTCGAAAGTTCTCACAAAATCTCAATCAATATTATTATATGCATCTACCATTCTGTTCTTTAGCTTTCGAGCTTCATGATACTTGGAGGTGATACTATTCAAAATAATTTTCCTGTCTTACAGGCTATCGAAGTAACTCAGCGCAGCAATTGCGTCACGAAATTTACTCCAGATGCTAAGGTAATTTTTGAATTTTTATAGTGATGGTATGACAATTACAATGTGAACTAATAAATTTAGGTTCACCTTTACATCCCTCGTCAAATAAAAAGTTTTGAGCTTCTTTGGCAGAAATTTCCCTTGGAAGTGAATTACTATTTTTTTAATTTACGCTCATAGCGTCAGTTTTTCATGCACAGGCGACTGCTAAATGAATGCAATGATTATTTCATGATTTTTTGTCATTTATACTTTACGGCATTCTTTTCTGGTCATAGAATCATGATCAGAAAGGCTAAAGGCAATGGAATCATGGCTAGTGTCCAATCTTGACATCAGCCAGAAGAGGACATTCAATGTTTGATTTAATGTTTTCGTAGCGATAACCCCACGAATTGAAAATCTGGGTAAGATCAGTAAGTCACAAAATGAAGTATAAAATTTCCATTACAAATCCTGTTTCATGGCTTGTTAATAGCGGATTTGCAAAAAAAACTTTGCTCCGTCAAAATTGGTGAAATAGTAAGTTCAGCTTCTTGAAAAAATTGAAAATTTAAAGCGTTTTGGCTCATGTTCAAAGAAACCCAAGCCCAAAAATAAAGTAAGATTGACAAGTAGTAAAGAGAAAAATTTGATCTTATGATGTTACGTTCTATGTTTATGTATAAGTATTTCATTTCTAATGCAGTGTCAAACTACGGTACAGGCAGGAGCTTTGGAATGTTATAAATGTGCTTCATGAAAATTGTTCACATGGCGGTGAGAAAAATTGAGGAACATAGAAAGAGGTAAAAATCTGATTGAAAAAACAAAGAATTCAAGTTCCGAGAATCCACGTAGATCTTTGGAGCTCGTAAATCACCTTTTAAAATGACAGCTTTTGGCTCATACGAGCAGCACTAAGAGTGAATGAATAAATTAGCCATGAGACAACTTTTCATTCAAGTCTCTCAAGGTTACAGAATCAGAAATAAGAGCTTACTTAATCATAACATGGTCATCGGGTTAATTTGTTGAAGTTCGCGTAGTAAAAACACTGTCCACACATACCGAGAAATTTTGACACTGTTGTGCGTGTCAAATTCAGAGTAATCGTTATACATCTCAGTGTAACTCCTTTGGTAGCATGTTCAAGCGATCAGAAAAATTAAATCACACATTCACGTATCGTATGGCGAAGAATTCCTTGTTGGAAAGTGAGCAGTCTTTAGAATTTGTGAATAGAGTAAAAATTCTTTTTAGAAATCTTCAAACATTTGTTTGTTATTACTGCAAAATTTTAGAAATTGTTGGTCAGTGTGTATTCACAGGCTATTCTTAGAAAGCGCGAAATTCAGTTTAAAAAAGTGAGGATATGCGCTAAGTGTGTCATTGTTGACCCACTTTTGTGTGTCTTATTAGCGCATGGCGCACAGAAGTTTGCCTAAATTTCTTTATTGACTTTGTATAATAATAACACCTTATTTTTATTGGTTTTGTGGACAGTTAGTGTACAAAAGTGCGTCGTCTTGGTGACTCAATTTTTCTCAGTACACTTTTCGGGTAAGCGTGGCGAAATTTAAAAAGTCGATTTGGGTGAAGTATTATGAAATTATGCTCCTAAGATCTGAGTAGACGAACCAGAATTATAAAATATTTATTCGCATGAATCTAGTACACATTAATAAAACTTCATGACTCGTACAGTTGCATGTGAAGTTGTATACTTTAGAGGAACACAGACTCTGTGAGATGCAGATGTATGGTAAATGTACGAACCAAGGCATCATTTATCGGATATAAATATTTACTCACACATGTATATCTAACAACAACAAGTGTGTAATCCGACTTATGGGAACACATGCATATATTCCCCGTTGTATGAAGACGCATGCAAGAAGACCAGACAGGTGCAATTGGAGAAACCTCATTTCGAGGTTATGCCCTTTGTTCACGCGCGCCACGTTCTAACGAACATAATGTGCGTGCTGACGCACAGGTGTTCGTTAAACAAGCATTTTTAATGCTGATTGTATAACCAACACGAAACTTCATCACGGTCTCACGTCTGCCCTAATGCGTAAGATTACTTTTGAGAAATATAGCTTATATCAATCGCAGAGGATTTGGATTTTAGCAGTGTTTCTCAATCTGATGCGATGAATGTATAAATAGTATTTTTCTTTCTGGCTTGATAAGCGCCAACTAAAATTCGCTCAATAATTTTCCAGCACAAGCAGCGTTCTCATGTTTTTGCAATATCTCAAGTTTTTCCACCTGTTTGTTGAATGTAAAAATATTTTGGAGTACGTAACGTTAGAAGACCAAGTTATAGCAATGAAGGATTCCGGAGCTAATTTCGCAGTCTCTGCATTGAGGTTTTGATGTGCAAGTCAAAAATTTTTGAAGGCACCGAGAACGAAGTCTACATTCTTTGTTTTCCTGGGCCTCGATTTCCTCGGTCGCGGCTTTCGGCTAACCGAGACTCGGCGAAATTGAGTGTTTGGGCTTCGGAGGAAATTCTGAAATCCGGTACCAAAAGCTCTTCTTTATGCAGTAAAAATGTGAACGAAAACCTCGGCAACGCTATTTAGAGCCGAGGCCTCGTTGATGTGTCCATCATGTTCTTTTGAATTATTTCTTCCAGTAGATCAGAATGATTTTTAAATCTTGAAAGTCACTCGAACTGAGTTTTATTCTCAAATAAGAATTGATAAGATACTTTGATAGATTTTTCGTCTTCAAGCCTTGTTTCTTATCATGAAGTGAGTTTTTAAACAACTTACAGCATCGCCAGCGAAGGAATGATTTATAACACACACTTGAATTTGAAACTTTGATAATCACCAGTGTTCTTCTCCACACGAATTGAAAAATAGTCCTCAGATGTCAGGTATTAAATGTTTTTCCCATAGAGCCTCAGTTTGTTTTATTTTCACTGCATCTAACATCTCATAAAAAAGGATAAGTAAAAAAGTCATCTTCGTTTGCGAGCACAATCTGAAAATAACAAAAACCGAACGGGTTGTTTGAGTGACTCAATATTCCACCTGCATAGGTGGAATATTTTCTGAAGTACATCGTGAGAAAGAAATATTTTTTTCTAAAAATTAGCGGGAGTTCAGAATTAGCGGAAGTTTGGACCTTCGCAAGTCAAAACAAATAGTCCAGAGAAGAGTTAACTCTCTTTGGCTTGCCAGTGAATGTGAAGGACATCATAATGGTGTACGGTTTGCATTATACTTTTGGATTATCTAAGAAAGTAGATCGGCCTTCCAGTGTCGACGTTGATATCATTAAAATCGTCAGGGAATTAGGAGCTGTTCCGTATGTGAAACCAATACACCTCTGCTCTGTTTTACGTAAGTTGGCTGGCGATTTACATGTGTACTACATATATATTCCATATTTTTGTACATATAATACCTTAAGTTCAAATTGAGATATTTTGAGTCTGTTTGTTTCACGTTATTGGAAATTTAGTTTTTATTCAGATAAAACTGGAATTGGTCAATTGGAACACTTCATCTAAGGTTATCCGAATCGCTTCAGCTTCCAAAGAATTGAGAAAAATCTAGGATGATGGTTTAAGATCTTCTTGCTATGTTTTTTCTCAGCTTTGTTATTGTGCCCATATTTTGTACGTACATCTCAGCAGCCATGGCCTGCATAGAGCGTCGTGGCACAGCTCGTCGAATCAATAGCTGGATGCTGGTCGCTCAATGATGGCTCGAGGGACGGCGTCTACAAATGTGACGCATCAATAACTGTGCTGTAAAAACGATTTACTAATACAAATCAGGCACTAAAAATGAACAGAACAAACCATTCTGGGAATAACGGGTTTTCTGAGCTCTTGTTTCATGAACGAGTAATACAAGGGTTTTATTCTCGATCAGAGGAAATTTTTTCTTTGAGAAATGATATTTTTGTGATGAGAATTTATTGTTGCTATATCCTGTGTTTGATTGTTCTCAAGTGGACTATAAGGCTCACCAAATAAATTTACCCCATAATTAATAAATTGGGAGTTTTTATTTCAGTCATCAGTAGGGGTGGTTCTATTTCTTTCAACTCTTCGCATTCTAAAGTAACGCAAAAGACTCTTACTTTTATTCAAAATGTAGTATTTTTGTATCAACTAGCAATATATTATTCTAAAGTTAATTTCGTTGAACTGCTATGTTAAGAACATGCATCAAAGTCTGTAAATATTTTCGAAAGCGCAAATTAAATGAGAACATTTTTAAGAATGGTCCGCTGAGACTTCTATTTGAACTACAAATTTCTTGATTTTAGAAGTTTTTGAAGCTCACTGAACAAGATTTATTGGTCACAATCTCTGTTTCTCATATGCACCAGCGATCAAAGATTTCCCATTTCAAATGAAATCATCAACTTCTTGCGGAATTTTTAAAAAATTAAATGGAGTACTCAATACAGAGCATATTTTTCACATAATTCGACGATAGCAATTACCTGGCAATATACATGCAATTAGTAAGTACAAGTCTGTAAACCAATACCATCGGTGAATATTACGTAGCAGTGACTTTTAATAACCTGAGCAAATGTTTATTGCATTGTTCTATTCTTGTTGGGAAATATTTTGTTGGCTTTGGGCGGCAATGTTTCCTTGTGTCTAACTCTCGGGAACCTTTTGAGACGACATCGATTGAGAAGAAAATTTCCAAACCAATGTACAATGCGACAAAGTCCGTTCTTTGAGCTAGTTATTAGAAAATTTTATTGATATGTATTCACGGAAAGCTGGTTTACAAAGTTACGAATAATTGTCTTCTTACATTCACGTGCAGAATCATGATGGTCGAATCAATTTCCATTGAACAATATGAGCAGATACCGCAGAAGCCTAAGCTCATGTGTCCATATAATTGAAGCCTGTCCCCAATGCGCTTTTTATGAATGAGTCACAGTTTCCATTTCTCTTATCAGTGTTTATGAGCCATTTCTAGTCACGTTCAACTGAACTTAGGTAATTCAATTATCTTAAATATCTCTTTGTTTATTATTTGACATAAGTATTATAGTACCTATTACGATATAGGTAACTTACCTTAAGATATTGATGATAATATTTTTGGTCTGAAGACAATTAAGAAAAAGCTTTATCGAATTTCAACTGTTCATTCTTCTTTTCCATTCTTTTAGTGGAATTTTCTTAACAATTATTTTCTAGCGGATATATTGATATTCAATAGCTGATACAGATGTTCTCGATATACCTCTCATAAAAATAAAAATGGCTTACTAAATCATGTGTAGAGTTGAAGGAATATTTTGTCGTGTATGTATGTTTCAGTTTCTACACTTGCAGCACGGGTATAAGTCGGAAACTGTTCGTGCTCGGGAAAATCTGCTCATTACTCTAGGTATATACATATCGCATCATTTGCAGTCGTATAAATCCGGCTCATGATCAACGAAATTTTTGTAAATTAGGTTCCCTGAATAAATTATTTCTACTTATAAATTAACAAAGATTCTAGGTTGGGTTGCCCTTACTGAACATTAAAGTATGATTATTTGAGACGAACTGTGGCTCTCTTGCCTTCTAACAAAGTAATGTCTCATTAACGATTTCATGCTCCTTGCTGGTTTCGAGCATTCGATTGCACTTAATATTAAACACATAAGGTGGACTAGCTCTCGTGAGTCCGTGAATTATTTATTGACATACGCAAATCGCAGGAAAAAGTATTGCCTAAATTTCCCAAGAAGTATTCTAGTGAAAAACAAAAAAAAAATCTAAGGACTTAACTAATTCAATGAACTTCAAATATTCTTCTCCTGTGGTGGAATTAGGAGCACTCGTTGATGATATGTCACGCTTATAGTCGGGCACAGCCGTAGAGTTAGTTTGGTGCCGACGCTCCTCACTTGTTTCAAATTGCTGCGAATCAGTTGCAGCAGGAGTAGCCATTTTCTATAATTAGATTTGCTTACCTATTTAAGCGTAGGTTGCAGTGTAGAACATCATCCGATTCAGCTTGCCGCTTACTTTCCGAAGGGGACAATCCGAGAAACGTGAGAAATTATAATGGTAAACCTTCAATTGATTTGTATTGGATCTAGGAATGAAAGTGGAGGAAACTACCTCAAAAATTTCACTGAAATAAAAAAATTAAATTTAAGAATGTAAACAATTTGACTCATCGCAATATCTTTTATGTTGAGATTATAAATTTGTCATTTGTTTGTAAAAAGTAAGGAAAAAAGTAATGCTCGCAGTGAATTACCCACCCCTAAATCCGGTTACGAAAAAATGATTTGATCTATCAGATACTTTTTCAAGAATGCATGTGGATTTCCAGCATTGCCATAATTTCAATTTTAATTTTTTGTTTTGCTGGCTTTAAGGATTTTTTGAGAGTTATTTTTCCTTTTTGAACAAATATTTTGAATCATATAGAAGGTGGCTGTCTTGATCAGTGATTTGGTTTTTGGTTTAACAAATTGTTTTCATTCGCCAAAGTTACGGAATGAGGATTGGAATATCATGGATAGCAGGAAGCCGTTGGGCAAATATTTTGAGCTATCATGACTCTAAAATGCCAGAAAAAGTATTGCCTTAATCTCTCAAGAAGTATTCTTGTGAAAAACAAAAATGAAAATCTTTCTATGCATGGTAGCATAAAATAAAGTACGCCTTAGTCAACGAATTCTGTCTTCACAACATAAAAAAAGTCTAAGTAATTCTAACCGTACTCTTTCATCAGTCACATGTATAAGTTAATCAAAGAGGTTGAATACATTCTGAAAGCTGGAAAGCTCTACAATCAGTAATCAATCAGCAATTTGTCTTTTCTTCATGTGCTTCGTAATCCAAGGTAAGTTTATAGAACTTTCATAAAAGATCCAGAGAGAAAAAAATTATTATTAATGTTCACGTCATTGTTCAATGAATATATGGTATGGAATCATTTCATGATTTATTTACTTTTGGATTACAATTCTCGGAGATTTACAATGAATGCAAAACAGTAGTCTTTTATCCCTAATCAGAATTTAAAAACTAGTGATTAAACCCTCATAAATTATGTATAAATGTAGGCTGATTAAACTTTTTTGAAGTATAATTATAGAACCTCACTATATTGTGCTTTTAGTGAACCATTCTTGGTATTTTCTCATAAAAAAGGAAAAGCAGTTTATTTCCAATGAAATAGATACAACAGATGAATTACGTTGATTTTTACAATATCTTAATATAAAGGTTTTGAACGAAGGATTTGTAGGATTTTGAACGAAGTACTTCGACGAAGTAACGTCTTTAGAAAATCCCGACAAACTGTTTATGGTTTTTTTCGATGTAGAAAGTCTTTTCACTAACATACCGCTACATGAAACTATTGACATTTGCTTAGATTATTTATTTACAAGTGCAGATTCCGTCATTGGCCTAACCAAATCGTTGTTCCGATCCCTGCTTCAACTTTCTGTCTTAAATTCGTTTTTCATCTTTGACAATAAATGCTATCAGCAAAAAGCAGGATTAGGAATGGGTCTTCCATTGGGACCTACTTTTGCAAATATTTTTATGTGTTATCATGAGGCGCGCTGTTTAGATTCTTGTCCTGTAGATTTTAAGCCTGTGTTTTATAAACGTTATCTTGATGATACTTTTTTGTTGTTTATGAATAGTTCTCATTGTAACTTATTTTCAGAATTTTTGAACTCGCGTCACCCTAACATCAAATTTACTATGGAGTTCGAACAGAATAATTGTCTTTCATTTTTGGACGCTACTCCAACACGCAAAGAGGGTAGGTTTCAAAGTTCTGTTTTCCGTAAGCAAACGTTTACTGGGTTAGGAATTAGTTTTTTCAGTTTTTGTACATTTTCCTTCAAATTAAATAGCATCAATACATTGTTGTCTAGGGCCTATCGTGTGTGTTCTTCATTTGAAGCTGTGCATAAGGAATTTGAATTTTTGAAGTTTTTTTTAGCAATAATGGCTTTCCTTCACCGATCGCATTCGTCATCAAAGAGAAAAGTAACATACCGCTGTAACTCGTAAAATGCTCATTTCCGACAGAAAATGTAGAGATGAAAACTTATTTATTTCGATCTAATTAACTATGTTTAGGCACCGAAACTGGAAAATCGATTACTACTTTACGCTACACATTTACCTGTTATTCTCACCTGCACGTAATTCATGTTATATCTCGATAATGACGCATCTGCAAGCAAAACGTTGTTCGTGTAAAACGTTTTTAAATGTGCTCCTTAACTTATTCTTGGGAACCAAATGTATAAATTCCGTGAGCGCATTATACTCAATATCGACCGAAAAATTTGTCAGCCGGGATATTTTTGGTAAAATAAATTCAATTCATGTTTTCGACTCAAATCTCTGAAAATTGCGGACAATATGTAGTTTAAGCCTTTTAAGGAAATTAAAAATTCCGTTCCCAAGAATCACTAAAGGAACACATTTAAAAACGTTTTACATGAATGCCATTCTAACCTGTTACAGGTTCTTTTTTTCCTCTGACGGGGCTGAAACCAAAGTTGTGGTAACAGAATCGTCAAGCTGAACTTTCAAGCGTCCCCACTTTTGCAACGGATGTCTGAAAACACTGGCTAGGACAACAAGCCTTTTTTTAGGTCCATGACAGACGTTGCCTTTCCGTTTCCGTTTTTCATTGCCATGCCCACTGTAGCACGCGACACTAATGTTTCGTATTTGAGCAGAAAATCTTCATGTTTTAGCATCAACGGTCGAATGTGATAGCAATGATCAATTTTAAAAAATTCAGGAAAATGGATGCGACATTTAATGGTCAGTACTGCATCCATCGCAACAAATTGCTGTCTGGATTTCCAACATGCGTTTTGACAATTTAGAGGAGTACTTCGGTTAGCAAATTGGACGGCTATTCAAATAAATTCAATTCATCGGACTGTAGTTGTTTTAAGGCTTACTATGAACACGGGAGACAGCTGATGTTAGTATATCAATGAAAATAACATTGCGATTTTTTTCCGGTCGAATGAATTTAAAACGAAAGACGTTTTTTTGGTAGAAGTCATTTGAAAAATGCCGTTGTCATTTTTCTAAAGAATGTTACTGCTACGCTGAAATGAAGTCCAATTATTGTCATATCAGGCTCAGACAGGCGGCGATTACATGCAGCATATTTGCCCTTGAGGAAGAGGATGTTGTGTGGTAGGTCATGCGATGTCTGCATCTGATAAAGCAATTCTTTCATGCTAGTAGCTACTGGTAAAATAATTCTTTTCTCGTTTGTGTTGTCGATGCACACTGATGAGAATGTAGTCATGGAGAGCCACTGATTAGAGGCTCAACAGAGACGTGGAGATTGATAATACGAATGTTGCTGAGAAGTTCCACATCGGACATCAGATATACAGCATCCCACGAGAAATGTATTGACAGCGTCTGTTTGAGATAACGACAACCTTAGTAACATCCGCTCGGCACTAGATCTGACGTGTTCATTAGGTGACATGATTCTTCCTTTTCAGTTCTCTGTTCTAATTTATCCAATTAAAATGATTCCAATAATTCATAGAGCTTGAAGGTGCACAACAAGTTTTCACCCTCCGCTGTTTAAGAGGCACAGATTTTCTTTCGCTAGCTCATGTTTAGATGGAATATCTCTGACTGCATTCGAACTTCAACTGTATTAAATTTCGTCACGTGCGTGTTTGCATGCTTTTGAAGGACGAGAAATGTTTCCGAGTAATGAAATTCAGATACAGTATATCTAAAATATCATAGTCATTCCAGTTAGGCATACGATCACCTCACGTTATGAAGAACGAATCACTTCAAATAGTGCAGCATCAAACGAGGCCTCAGGCTGCTTTGCACCTGACGTTCCACGCTGGCCTCTGACAGTGGCATCAGCTGATGAGAGAATTAACAATAATTAGCGCAATAGAAAATGAAATGAATAACCTCGTGATAATTAAGGGGGTAAAGATGGCGCTAACTAACAAATTTAATTCTTCTACCTTGATTGTGCGATGCTCGATCGTATTTGTTAACTCAACAATTTAACCCTCTAACGCCCAGAGGACTGAACGGTCCTCTTTCAAAATTTGCTTCAATATTTTGCAATTCTTTTACATTTTGTTCCCCAATGTATTCCTAGCAGTGCACTGTCGATTGGCAGTTTATCCCTAATTTTGGGATCGAAGACAACCTGATGCCAGCGCCAGTCTAATGACACGATTGTGCCAACGGAAATATGAGTACAAAAATGCTGACGTTATAGGTTTAACACACGGAAATTTGAAATTCGATGAAATACATTTTGCTTTAAAAGTGTTCAATAAATTGGTTGAAAACACGTCTAATAAACATAAAAAAGAACTTTCGAAATTGTTTGTGGTGCAAAATTGTAATATTCAAATCATGAAAAGAGAGCAAATACTTCATTGAACCCACATTACGGTAATTTAAATACAGACCTGGAATTAGGCATGGTTAACAAGTTTCGCTACTATAAGTTTACATTTT
>JACJUY010000777.1:36990-62319 GCA_014220935.1 Platorchestia sp. MABIK
GGAACTTTAAATTGAATGAGAAATTCAATTTTACACTGTTCACTGAAGGTCGGGTATTTAAATTTGATGTGAATGCTGAGTTAACCTTTATTATTGACTGGACAAGGAATCTTTTATTAAGGGCCAAACTTGGGTGGATATTTATAATTCCGTTATCCTCAATCTTAATTTTTTTCGCACACAGGTCCATATTTCACCCCAGTAGGCAGCGACTTGTGTGTTTGCATTCGAGGGAATTGAATGGCGATCGTTGATTCAAAACGTTTTTCAACGAAGTCTAAAGTCTATTTCTCTCGTTTTTCTTGAACGAAGTAGCTATCCTGGCAACTAAAGTGGCAAAATCCTACTTCTAATGATAGTTTTCCGTTTAAAAAGTTTATCAGATATTCCTATAACCCAAATTACTGCTTACTGTGAAACTGTTGAGCCTATCAGATTTTCTTGTTTTCAACAAAGCATATTTATCCCCTACATCTGACTTTTGAAGTGTTTTCCGGATGTGTTTTCACTTTTTATTACATCAACCTACCGTTCTGTTAACATTTTAATACGAGAGTATTTTAATATTTTGACACAAGTGTAACATTTGTGTCAAAGGATAGCTCTCGTTCTCGTAAGAACCATCGGTTAATTCCAAAGGTAAGACTTGTAGTAAACTTGTATGGTGTAAAATATGTTTCGATTTCACTGCGTTTCTCATCAATTACCAAGCAGAAAAAATCGTGAACGATTCCTTGGAACACCAAATATATGTCTAACTTAAATATACTGTCTTGTCAATTACTCGGGGTGTGCAGCGCTGTTGTTTACCTCTGATATTCATTGCCACTCATCAAACGATGACATTGTGGCAAACACGCGTGACTAATGCCTGTTGTAATCTATCACTCACCTGCACAACCCTGATATGAAAGGAGCGTCTCACATCACGAAATGATTCCTGTGAGACGTAGATCATATTTTTCTCCAGGAATTGGTTTGTCTTAACCATAATTTGTTCACGGGTGTCTAATAATATACAGCATACCCTAGATTGATTGAAACATGGCAATAAATGTTGGTCCCCAATTTAAAAACCTTACATGAGCCCACCCAAAAACTCTCCCCTTTAATGAAAAGCTATTGGCCGTACTCAACTCAATTACTATACTCAAAATGTCTACGATGCAGTTCACTTTGTCTCGTTCCTCATCCTACTTTCCAACCAGGTATTTAGTTTTCGATGAAGAAGTAATGATTTGCTTGCAATTAAATAAATCGGTGCAGCACGAGGGGGGTAATCAATTTTATAAAAATTGCTTTCCTTTGCGGATCAATATAATAATTTTAAAAGCGTCATTTTTTACGCAAATTTTCTATGTACAGACACAAAAATGCTGGAGTAACAATATTGACGTTTACGTTTTACGTCGCGGTCTATTGAGAAAAATTGAGAGGTGGATGTAATCGACATCCGTCAACCTTAACAGCCATTTCACGACGTCACGATCTTAATATCGTGAGCTTTATGGCACGAGTTCCAACTTTTAGAGCATCCCAGTCAACGTCGTCCGATCATAAAGGGCTTACGCTGTCATTTCACAGGTAATAATCAAATTTATTGCATCTCGATTGTCAAACTAGCGGATTGTGCGTAAGTACAATTCCGCTTCCGCGAAGATAGTAAGTTCCAGTCTCCTTGATGGCACAATGTGACAGACTTTAGAGGACGAAGGTTAACAGTTCAGTACTCCACAATAACATGAATCATTCTCCTAAGAGGCACCTCTTTTGGTTATTATTGAAAATGGAAAAGATAGTTGAGAGAAATCGCATGTAAAGCTCTTAAAATCAATGATCACGAACCGCACACCATTGGTTGAGAAACTGTGAAACATTTTGAATGCAAAGAAGGTTTTAAAGTTTATAAGATTTTCTGACCACTGTGGTTGTAGGCTCACACCCTCTCTTCTAAGTTTCCATCATTTCTCCATAACAATACTTCAAATTTGCCTGGGATGTGTGAGTGTATGAAATATTTTTTCCGATGAGAATTATACCTTCTTTGAATTGTACATTTATGTAATCATGTTCTTATTGATTTGAAAGAGAGGGAAGTGGGGAGAGTGAGAATTCATTTGCCCCTAAAGCGACGTAATTTTTTTTATTTCCGTTTCCTCAAGGCATGTCTACAAGGATCAACCCAACTATATGTCCTCTTAATTTGTTTACAATTTCTTCAAGCGTTCTACTTAATTTATGAGTGTTTGTATAAGCGAGTGTATAAGCGTTTTACTTAATATATTCTCAGGAGCCTTTCTCGAAGTCTGTTCTAACACATGAAGTTGCGATCCCACAAGCGATGTTTCGATTTACTGCCTCTTGACTGTAAGGTGTTAGGTAGCACTTGCTGGAGTGAAAGTTCTCTGAAGTTATTGTCTTGGTGGGCAAAAGTATCTTCTTCATAAAGCACGTGTTTTGTCACTTCCTTCCAATGATTGTTTCTTTATTCTTGCTTGAATGAGATTCTCTTGTAAACTTCTTGACCACGCTCTCTTGAAAATAATGAAAAAGAGATTTATGAGTATTTTGTGGGTTATAAAATTTACAAAGCTTATGATTTTTGCTTAATTTAAGTTTACTAAAACTTTCACGAGTTTGTCATTGTAAGCCTATTTTTTCAGAATTGACAAGCATTGTAAACTTCACGATGAAGAATAAAAATAACTTTCAACCTAGACTCACTCTTATGAGAGCGCCCTTTCATTTCAAAAACAATTGTAGATCAGCACAAACATGTTCGTTATCATGGGAAAGAGCAGGACATCGAGCCTGGTATCTTCGGCGAGTCTGACCGAGATAAAAACATCGGTAAAACAGTTCATCGCTGCTTGTAGCTCACATGTTGTTCGGAGAGTAACACATGTTGTCGCCATCTGATAACACGGAAAAACGGCTTCGACATTTAAACGAGTGCGAGTTTATGACAAGTTAATTACTTTACTTATGATCAAATTCGCGCTTGAATATAAAATTTCATAACAGCTTTTGCCTTGTTGAAATTTATGAGCTAGTGACAGATGAAAATTGTTTAGAAAAGATCTCTTAGTGCGTTTGGAGGTCAGAATCACAGATCTACACGAGAAAGCTGCTCATAACGAGACACAAGGCAACGCACCGTTGCCTGTGCATTTAATTTGTTGAGAGCGTCTCTGAGTGTTTTTTTACAGCAGAAAGGAACGATTTTTCACTTCTATTAAGAAAGTTTCATTAGAAGATAGCCATGCAGTTCGCCATGGGAAGTTGCTTCCCTCAAAGGAAATGCAATTTTCCTGGGTTTTACTTGCGGTTGAATGAAAGAGAAAAAATATTGTAGGCGTTCGTTCTTGAAGAGGTGTACCAATATATCGGATGTTTAAAGAAATGAATTAACGCTCTTCAGTGGTAACCTTAGCAGATGTGTGCTTAATAACGTGCGAAGTGATGATATGCTGATTTTATCCGGTGAGGTATTTTGCCTCCTTAAATTTGTTTCGCAAAAACTATTTTATTCCTTTTTTGTGTTTTTGAAATGCCTCTTCATGCTTGTTCAAATTCTTTTCTACGTTGCTTTAGGTGACCCTTAAATTGTTCGGTTCATACGATACAAACCTCAAAAAATTACGAGGTTACTCTGCATGCGTGCAATTCAAAGTCAGGTGCTGCATGAGTAGTGAGATTGCTCTTCGTCAAAAACAACGATGTTGGAACGAAAAATTATTTTCGTACCTAGAATGAATTTGTTTCTGTTGGACAGCTATCTTAAGTGGTGGAGAAATCATTCGTTGATAATTGTTCAGTGCACACAATAATATACGCGGTTAATGTAGATGGAAAGTTAACAATTTTCCGTTGGATCAAATTTACACGCAAAAATTAAAAACTATCAAATGATATTGAACGAACATTTGCTAAATCACTTCATGCAAACCCGTCCGAGTAATTTAGTCTCACTTGTGAATGTCGAATGAAAATAACTACTGGAGTTTCTTTAATAACAATTAAATAAAGCGATCTCTAACTTGGGTTCGGTAACAATAATTTGAAAGCAATCTAGTAACGAAACGACGCCAAACAATGACCCTGCTATCATTTTTTTATGAATGAGTGCGCAGTTCATCTTTACTTTTTCAGTTGTACACAGATTATTTACTTCATTGTACAGTTTTCAGAATTATTTAGATCGCTTCCCTGTCGACAATGGATGCTTCTCTTCGAAACAAGTGAGTGTTTTTTGCTCATGGCAATTCGATGACAAAATTTTATATTAATTTTCTTTAGTTAGTTTGATTGTTTTAAATTTGAAAATTTGAGTAGTGTGTTAAAAATTTTTTCAAGTTATACCCATTTTTTTATCCCCTGTTCAGTTTGTTTCCCATTTGATGCGTAATGAAAGAAAGATCTAAATTGTCATGAGAAATGGCAGCATCAAATTTACAGTGATGTTAGAATACGATTTGTCTATAGTAAAAAATATGAAAGTTTATTAATAAAATATCATTGAAAAGATTAATATAAAATGAAATGCAAAATTATTCATGTGAGATGTAAATAGTGATTTAAATAGTTATTTATTCCTATTTGTAATATTTTTGTTTATGAAACAGTCTAGGCAAACATATACAAGTAACAACAAAACAAGGAACGTCGTTTCATTTGCACATTTGTCATGTTTGGACAATCAACAAAGTACGTGATTGAGTTTCGCAGAGAATGGATACAAAAGTTACACTGCACAACGATTACGGCTCTAAACTAAATGTAGCAAGGCTTCTGATGATTTGTACAAAATAGGATCCTACCAAGCAACGCATCCATTAGCATTCCTATGGCTTATCAGATTATTATGTTTGAGAAAACTTTGTAAATTTCAATGTTTTTTCTCTCTCCATGAATTTTTCAGAACACTTTCCTCATTACCTAAATATTATTTGAGTGGAAAAGTAAAGTTCATTAGTTATTATGAAAATAATTTTAAAACTCACACGGCCAGGAGCTCCGGAATGTAGAAACAATTCATAACTTAGTCAATCTTTCACTGATTTCCACGTAATTTTTAGTTGTATTCACCATGAAAGTTCTACGATATGCCGCGCATGATGATTTGTGTGCAGCCGGACCAAATATAAAATAGAATGAAATACAAAATCAAATACAAATTAGCAACATTTTAACATGTGTTCAAAACTACTTTTTAAGCTTACATTGGTGTTGGAACCTGAAATGCGCAATGCAGAGCCACATGACCTAATTCGATGGGTGCGACTCAACTTTCCACGATTTGTGACCATTTAGAATAGATCAGTAGCGAAAGCACTGAGGTGCCTTCCCACTTTCTATCACTAGGTTTTAGAATAAATGATACTGGAACAGTACGCTTACGGCACTGGAACGGTTTTCAAATATTTAAATGACAATTGTTCATTAAAAAACAATACCTAATTTTGCAAAATGCTGTAACTTCTGCAGAAATGTTCGTCCCAAGTAATTATTATGCAGAAAAGAAAAAATTCAAAGATAAAAATTGAAAAATAAAAATAAAGAATAAAAGAAAACCCAAGAAAAATTATTATGAACTTGTAACGCACAATTTCCTCAGGGGGATACAACTATTGTATCTATGGGAATTAGCGCTCCCAGGAGGACAATGTGAGGGCCCGAGCTAAAGGTTAGGTGGGCTTTCTTTTTGTTAAAATAACACAGGTTTTTGTTTTGCTTCGGACCAACTTTTTTTCGGTTCACTGCTGTCCTGTTTTTTCATCACCTACTACTTTCTTCTTCAACTTTGATCTTGATTCATGAACTTCTTTCTTATCTTACTGTTTCTATGCCCTTTCTGCATAGATTCCACGTTTCCTTAACTCCATACTAAATGGTGCGTTCTTCTTTCCTCTCTTTGGATCTCATTTGTCGAGGAAAGGGAAGCTTAAACTAACTAATAATCTAATCTAATAATCTGTAAAGAATAATTTGCAGCCTCTAAACTGGGTAGATTTGAGTCCCGATGACCAACGTGCGTGGAGTGGAGTTGAAGGGGAGACCAATCAATGCTCTCACTTGCCCACAGCTTCTCTGGAAGCCACCATTGTGTCAGTGACACTCAAAAATTTGAAAAAATCATGCGGTTTTTGCATGTATACTATTTCGGCTCCGTTTTGATGCAGTCATTGCAACTGAAATGGTTATACCGAATAATTTACGAAAAAAAACACGATTACAACTTTTTCGCGTCAAAATTTTATTCCAATATTTGAATTCATGCAAAAATTTACTGGTTTCATTATATGTTAAAAGTGTCGGTGAACATTCTCAACACGTCGTGAAACCTTACTTCTTGACCAGCAATAAAGTCCCTGATAAAATTCTCCGATTCCATCGGGGCATGGGGCTGAAAATCAGCACATCAAGAATCTGCGTGGCAGCGCCGTACATACCTAAACAACGGCGGAACCATTTCCGCATTAGCAGCCTTCGGCGAAAGAATTACCGTAGCAGCAGTCATCGGCGCAAGAATTACCGCAGCAGCAGCCATCGGCGCAACAATAACCGCATTAGCAGCCTTCGGCGAAAGAATTACCGCAGCAGCAGCCATCGGCGCAAATGCCCTGCGTGAAGCGGCGCAGTTTTGCGCATCAGCAACTGCCTCGGGCCGCCTCTAAAAGCTCTGCGACGACCTGCTCTGATGCGAGCTATTCTGTACAGCGCCGGAGTGTTTTAGGCCAATACGTGAAACAAAGCTAGCATGGTGCCCTCAGAATGTAGCCAAACACCAAAAAAATTTATTTACAGTTGGTAATTTGCAAACTGTAGAAGATTGAATAACGAAATTCGATGATTAGATAAATCTAAAGGAATTGTAGGTGTTATGACTTTCCTCGTTTTTCGAGGAGTCGTGCGAGTAGTAAGGATACCTAGAACAAATGAAATCGAATTTACAACCATAGGAACGCTCATTTTAAACACTGATCACTATATCGACAAAAATCAAAGTTGTAGCAACACCAAAAAAATGAAATTATCGTATGACGAAGCGATTACCATCAGCACGGACGTCACAGGCACAAGGAACAGAGGAACAGAGTGGACATTTGCCGCTCGGCCACGAACTAAATACGAAATGAGCAAGGGATTTACCTTTAGATGCTCAAGGTATTATGACTCTGCATCATTCTCGCTAACAAATCCTTGCAGTAAGCATGCGCTAAATTTCGAAGAACACATGTGAAACAAAACAAATGCTATTACGAAATATCCAAAGCACACAAGCAAGATGCAACTGGGCAGTGTGGAACTTCTCATCAATGGCTATTTGTGAAACCTTTCACATCGATTTCTTGTTTGAATTTTTCGTAATAATTCTTGCCCAAGTTGAAGCAGTATGCAATAGGAATCTTAACCAATTTTTCACGACAGACAGCTTCCAATTCCACCTAGTTCTTAGAGTTTCTTCGAAGAATCTAAGCTACTGAGATGGCGTTGAATATCATGGCATGAAAATCTTTACCGTTTATGAGGGATCTCGATCACGTTTGAAAGGCTCAACGGTTTCTTAGGGCTAGTTTACTAGCATTTAATGTAAATAAATCACTAGGATCTTCAAGTAATCATCTCTCCTCTTGATTCCATTGAATCAATGATGACTACCAAACCCAGCTGCACTAAGCGAACCCAATTGTATGAGTGAAACATCTCCGTGCGAGACGGTTGGGAAGGGTGTTCTTAGGGTCATTTTTTCCAGTTTTAAGGACAACGTGTTTCGCTTCATTCGGCAAAAATTATTGATTTTTTATTACGTCTGACTATAAAATGCTACTCCGATAAGAAAAAGTGTTTCCTACGCTTTCTCTGAGAAACTTCAAAAACGGGTTTTAAGAAGGAAAGTTTCCAAAAGTAGCGTCTTACTCTAACGGCGTCTTTTTACGTCAGCCTCGTCAGCCCTTGTATCAACTTTTGATTGTTGGTTGGTTCGTAATCAATGGATTGTGCTACCATAATTTCTAAATTTGGGAACATAATTTTCTTGTGACCAGAGCAAATTGTTGAGATTGTTTATTATTGAGTAATTTCAAGTTTAATTTTCAATTACTTCAGAATTTCGTCACTAGGTGGCTACTTTCTGTTTGCCGTGATGACAAGCGAAACACCGAAGTCCCCGGTCTAGAAAATGCCAGATTTACTGTTAAGTATATTTAATTTTATGATAAACTATAACAAATTTTGAAAAATATCCGAGAGTCAGATAATAGGATTTTCCTCACTAGCATGTTTGAGAAGTAGTTTTGTTTGATTGATTCATAAAACTCTCCGTTTTTGGCGTCTTTTACTCTAGAAATTTTGTAGTAAATTTCGTTTTGTTTCAGTGTTTTTGAAAATTCATATTCATGCACATGATGTAATTATACATCTTTCTCCTACAGATTTGGTTTGTAAATTAAGCACATACAACTTTTTTCTCGCTGTGTCCGGGCACTTTTCGAGGGCACGGTACGACGTGCTACATCAACTCTACTCAGAGTAGATCAACAAACAGCATATTAGTATTGCTGTGGATCCTTTTGTGCATTTTTAACTTGTGTACATTTCCGCTTTGATTCTACACCGTCATTGATCGTGAATTTTCAATCCGAGTTCTCTCGTTTACATGTAGACCAATGATTGATATTCTGGACCAAACTTCCTGTTAGTCCAAATTGGAATTGTTCAAGTTTTTTTATGTGAATCTCACACAGTAGTAAACATGAAAAAAAACAAAATGGAGATAGAACGCTCGTTATACAAAAGTAATTTCCGAGTACTTCTAGTGACATGGAAGGGATAAAGATTTATGTTTAAGGATATAAATAACTAAATTTCAACTAATCTTAGCAGTATTTAGATTATTTCTGTAATTACATACTTGGGCATGCAATCTTTATTCAATTCATGAGGGTGGAGACGTTACTTTTGTGAAGCGAAATAATCGTTGCAAGTAATGAGCCTAATGCTCTTTGGGATGCTTCAGGTTTGTCTGATTAATGAAAAAATAAAAACAACAGGTAACGAGCGAAGGATTTAAACCTAGAAAACAAAAACATTTAAATGCTTCAAAAATTCTAAATCTGCTTTGTATTAAGCTTACTCATTCTGAAAAAAATATTTTCCTATTAACATGTAAGTCACGATTCAATGTTACTACGATGAACTATCACTTGCAGAAAACAGCAAATCAAGCTACCATACAAGTTGCCACATAATACAGCAAATCAAGCTACAAAACAAGTTGTCACCTAAAACACACTATTTTGAATAAGCATCAGCTTACAACAAATTGTTGCAACAGCAAACAGAGACAAATCGCAAGTTATACTCACAGCAAACTTTCCCTTACACCAAACTACAAATTTTAACGCATATAGGAAACTGCCGCTAATATACCACTCAAGCGTCAAATAGACAAAAAAACCGCAGAAAATGGATGGTGGCATTGGTTCAGCGCCTTTTGATCAACATCAACGTGCCTGCATTTCGGAAAAAACACTACGATTTGAACTAGTTCATTTCACAGAAGTACATTTTGAATGAAATTTTTTGGAGAAACATTGTCTCCTTCTCTCCAGTGTCCGGTACAAGCAACATCGTCAGAAAAAAGCAGCTGCACTTCGCGCCTTGGAGGAGGAGCTCATATCTGCTGGAGGAGAGGGAGTTCTGCTGACGAAGGAGCGGAGTGCTGTGTTGGCGCTACGGCCAATGGACCTTCTGCAGCGACTGAGGGACGGCACACTGGCGGCCGTCACCGTCCTGCAGGCCTACCAGGCTAAAGTGAGACGTGTTAATGCCTCATTTATTTCCATTCAAGGCCTCTTTGATGCGCCCACCGCGTTCTGAATTGTTTTGCCTGAATTTTCGAAGGCTCTCACAGCCTCTCAATCAGAATTATTGTCTCCATCTGCAATTCTGTTCTTCAGCTTTCGAGCTTTATGAAACCTGACGGTGATGTCATTTAAAATAATTTTCTTATCTTACAGGCTATGGAAGTAACTCAGCGCTGCAATTGCGTCACGGAGTTTATTCCAGATGCTAAGGTAATTTTTAAATTTTTCTGGTAATAGGATGATAATTATTACGTGAAATTAGAAATTTGGGTTCTCGTTTATATCGGGATGTTTATATGTTCTTTTTGGTAAAACTCCACCTTAAACAAGCATTATTATTATCAATTTACGTTTAAGGCGTCAGTTTTCATGCACAGATGACTGCTGAATAAATTGTAGGATTGTTCCATGTTTTTTAGAATCCGACTTCACTGTATTCTTTTCAGATCCTACAGAATCACGGCTAGTGGCCAATCTTGAAATCAACCACAAGAGTGGATTCAATGTTGGGCATTAGGTTTTCGTAGAGATAAATGCACAAATAGAAAACTGAAGTTAGATAAATAAGTCACGATACTGACACAAAACAATCCACTTTCAGCGTCTGCCGCATGGTTCATTAAAAGCGGCGTTGAGAGAAAAGAATTTTCTTAGGCCAAATTGATGATGTATAAATTATAACTCCTCGAAAAAATATCAATATTGCGAGGCGTTTTGGTGCGTGTGCTACATTACTAAATTGACTACACGCCAAGAGGAAAATTTGAACATTCACTATGTTTATCTAAAAACATTTCACTTCTAATGCAATGGCTAACTGCGCAACAGGCAAGAGCTTTGAAGTATTTTAAATGAGAGTCATGAAAATTCTTCACAAAAATGAACGACGAAAAAATGAAGAATATAGAAACAGGTTTAGCGCCCAATTCAATTAGAAAAAAATTTAAGTTCTTAAAATCTAAATGAATTTCAGAACACCTATACCGTCTTTTAAGATGACATCTTTAAAATGAGCTGCTCATGCGAGCAGCACTACAAGCGAATGAACAAAGCAGCCCAGAGATAAATTTACATTCAAGTCAGAAATAAGAGCTCACCCAGTCATAACAACGTCACCGGGCCAATTTGTTGAAGTCTTCTTTGTAACAACGCAGTCCACCCACCACTGAGATATTTTGACATTCTAGACCTGAAATCTGAGTAAACGAACCCGAATTGAAAAATATGAAAATTAGGATGAAGCTAGTTTAATTCATAGAACTTCATGACACGTTCTTAAATTTGTAAACTTGATTGTAACCCAGACATGCGTATGACGTGGTGCGATGCAGATGTGTGGTAAAGTGTACGGAACAAGGTGTGAATTATAGAAAGCAAATATTTACTCAGACAGGTTTATCGGCTAAGAAAAGTGTGAACGCGCTTTAAGGGAACACATATATTCTTCCCACCACTCCCCGCACCAACACGAGTGCAAGAACCCCAGACACGTGCGATGATGGAAACATTTTACGAAGTTATGCTCACTGTTTCCGTTCGCACGTACTGACACACAGAGTGCGTGCTGACGTACAAGTGTTCGTTGCATAAGCGGCTGATATAAACTTGCTTCTGCGGACAGAACAGCGAACACGAAGTTTCAACACACTATCATGTTTGCCCGAAAACTTAGGATTACTTTTTACACATACACTGTATGATGCACAGTCATACAGCTTATTTCAATCGCAGAGAATTTGGACTCAAGCAGTTTTTCCCAATCAGCAGCAATGACTGCAAAAACAGTATTTTTCTTTAGGGCTTGATAGGCACCAACTAAAATTTGATCAATTTCAAGTACAAGTGGCGTTGTATGTTTTTTCTCTATTTCAAGTATTTGCACATGTTTGTTGTACGTAAAACTATTTGGAGTACGCTACGTTAGAAGAGCAAATTATAGCAATAAAGGATTCTCGAGCTAATTTCAGTCTCTGCATTGAGGTTTTGATGTGCAAGTCAAAAACTTTTAAAGGCGCCGAAAATGAAGTCTACATTCTTTGTTTTCCTGGGCTTCAATTTCCTCGGTCGCGGCTTCTGGCTAACCGAGACTCGGCAAAATTGAGTGTTTGGGCTTCGGAGGAAATTCTGAAATCCGGTTCGAAAAGCTCTTCTTTATGCGGAGAAAAATGTGAACCTAGGCTACGTTATGCAGAGCCGAGGGCTCGTTGGCGTGTCCATCGTATTTTTTTGAATTACTTCTGGCGGTAAATCAAAAATGGTTTGCAAATCTCGAAAGTCACTTGAACTCTGCTTTACTCTCAAATAAAAACTGATCAGATGCTACGGCTGATTCTCAATTCTCAAGCTTCGATTTTAATCGTGGAATGAGTTTTTATTCAACTCACAGCATCGACAGTAAATGAATGATATATAACCCACAAATTACCTTTGATGATCACCTGTGATCTTATTCAAACTATTTGTAAAATTACTCTCAAATGTCTTGCATCAAATGTTTTAAGAATCTAGCTTCACTTTGTTTCGTTTTTACAGCATCTTACATCACAAAAAGTACATTTTTAACTAAAAAAAATCTATTTCGTTTGCGAGAAAAGTTTGAAAACAACAAAAACAGAACAGGTTTTTTGAATGACTGACCCAGACAGCATTCACTGGCGAAATATTTTCCTAAGCACGTCTTGAGAAATCGATCATTTTTTCTAGAAATTTGCAGAAGCCCTGGACCTCCGCAAGTCCAAGCACAAGTCCAGCGAAGAGTTACCCCTGTTTGGCTTGCCAGTGAGCGTGAAGGACATCATCATGGTGGAGGGCATGGACTGCACTTTCGGTTTATCCAAGAATGTTGACCGGCCTTCCAGTATCGACGCTGATATCATTAAAATCGTCAGGGACTTGGGAGCCGTTCCGTACGTGAAAACCAACACACCTCAGCTCTGTCTCACGTAAGTTGGGGGAGATAGATCGGAGTTGGGGCTCAAGACAATTGGTGAAAATTTACCTAATTCATGATTTTATTGACACTATTCTACACAGCCAGAAACAATTTGAGTTAATGTGAATAAGTTCGTCATGAATTTTCAGGAGGAAGCGCTTTGCTATCAAAGTGTGATTTCATCTTAAAAAATACGCTGAAAAATATGAACTTCTGTACATGAGATTTCGAGTATACTGTTTGATCAGCAGTTAGGCTTAAACTGTAAATGTAGCGTGTTCCATGTGCAAATAAATCCGCATGTAATATGGACATCTACTTAGGGAAATAAAATGGAAACGTACACGAAAATACACTGGAAACATTTAAATAGATCAAAAACATTTGAAACAATAAAAATTAATTTAAACAATTTGACTTTCCTAATTTCAATATTCTACAGTGCTTGAACCATATTTTTTCCTCAATCATGTCAATATAATTTGATTATTTAATTTGGTATTGCAGTTTAATATTTCTATGCCAACCCATGTCAAATTTCGAATTACTTGAAAACATTTTTAGCCATTCTTCCATTGGCCACCAGTTTTCAGGAAAATCAGTAATAAGTGAGGGAACTAAGTCAATAAATGAAAAAAATATGGTACAGAAAGTATCTAGCTTCCTAGCAATGGTTAAATTGAAGTAGAACAAAATCGAAGTTTAGTGGGAGTTGTTTTTTTAAACGAAAGCACCTCAAAAATTCTGGATTCACGATTAAGGCTGGCTTAACTTCCTCACTCTTCACAGAAGAGAGGAAATTACTACCGGTGTCACATGAAGTTCAAAATAACTCGCATTTTTTACACATGTGAAAGAATTAATGAATTTTATAGAACGTGCGCCTGGAAATAGATTGGGGGCGAACTTCAGCTGGTCCGAGCTAGACCTTCTCACTCTTTTTCATCCCCTCATAGGTGTAGCGCACGAGTAGGTGCAATTAATGTATTTACCTCTAATTTACCGCTATTACTTATTTTTCCCATACACCGCTTGCAGACCTGGCTGTTCCAACCCTGTGTGGGGAGAAACGCTCCACCCACTCAATCCAGAGCGCAGTCCTGGAGGTTCGTCCGGTGAGTGCACTTCATGGAGGCCCCTGATAGAACAGACATGCGCATGACAGGGCCGGAAAATATAACAGATAACTCCAGCAATCCATCTCTCGAAGTGGACATGCGAGACCGTAACATCAGTTGCAGATCCTGAGAGGGAGACATAAAACAGGAGAAATTCAAACAAAATTTCATGGAACCGAAATGGTTTCAAAATTTAATGTTAACAACCGAATGCAGCGGTACCGTACTCGCAACGTACATTGACATGTGTGAAACTCGTATCACGGAAACAGTTTTTAAGCATAGAGAAAAATATGTATTTAGGAAAAATACAACTCTCATGTATGGTAAAATGTACGGACCAAGGCATTATTTGCAGGAAAGAAATGTGTATTCGCACCGGTGCATATCGTGACTGTTCGACGAATTTTCTTTGAAATGAAGAAATAATTTCGATTTTAATTCACGTCTTTGTCTATAAAATAGCATCCAATGTACTTGACGGGGGCGTCAAGTTTTCTAATTTATGTATTTAAATATTTTTAAGACACAAGAAATGAATCGCCAACAAAGAATTTTAGCGATTTTTGGATTGAATTTCATGAGAATTGTGAATGGGATGCATGAAATTTTCGTTTCAATACTTGGAAAATACATTTTCTAGGTGACTTTTTGGACAAATCCAAACTAACGTTTTAGTAAACAACTAATTTTTTGTTTTTTCGAATTTAAATGTGACGAGTTGAAAGAATGACAGATATTTGCATTTGTGTTATTAAGTTTCTATGATGTCATTAGGTCTTCTTAATAACTCTGAATTGAGCTACTACTCTTTGCTTAACCCTGCAGAAATGACTTGGGGGGGATACATAGTGGCTGAAAAGGAAAATTGAAACAAAAATCTTCAATTATCATGATTTTAAAAACACTTGCTCCATTCCTCATAGTCATAAGCCGTTTGACTCAATTTGAATGAGTACGTCACGGATTTTCAGGTGGAAACGTATTTGTTGGTATACTATCTACATTTTACAGTATGTTGTAATATGAGCTGCGATCGTCCGTCCGTCACACCCACCAGCAAAAAGTGTGTGATGAGCGTATCTATGAGATAAGCTTCAATTATAAATTAAATTAAAAATTAAGTCGGAATTAATATCGTGTATTGTTTAGTTGAATAGAATTCCAGCAGTTGAGACTTGAGAAAGTATAGTAAAGCCAAAGAAAAGCTTGGAAAATCATGGGAAAGCAATGTTGAAAATCAGTTGGTCTGTCTGTCTGTCACGAGGATGCTTAATGACTGTACCTGTGGTACGCATTTTACCAGTACACAAAACTAAGAGTGTTTAAGTCGCTGGTTTTGTTGTGTTGGGCACAATTATTTGCTTGTAATGTGCATCAGGAATATTTATTGTATGAAAATATCGAATCTCGTCATTATTGCCGAGCCGTGCACCCAGGTAACAATGAAAACAAAATTCAAATATTTCTACAAATCATTGGATGCATTTTTGCATAATTTTCGAAAATCATATTTTGATTGTGACCGCTATAACGTCAACCATCCCAGTAATGAAATTTAATTCAAACGCTAGCCATAGTCGTTTTTTAAGCTACGTCCGGTGGGAAATTGATTTTGCGAGTTTTTGTTGCCATGAGATCTTCTATCCTCGAACTGAAACCTTGGCCACAAGATTCCGAGTGAACAGCAATGAACATGAAGTATTTTACCGTCTTTTTGGAACCATATTTGGTGCGTTATAGTACCTACTTTTTCTACTTTTTCCGAACCATTCATTGTCTGGATAATGGTATGTGAAGAACTCGATACTTTTGGAAAAGTAAACTCTCACATCATTTACGATGACTGTCCAAAAACAGCAGAGTAACGCGATGTCGTTCTAAAATATTAGGGCCAAACGCACCTAAATCTTCCACGGTACTGAGAGTATCTATCACAAGGGGCATTGATCGTTGGTGTTCGTCACTAGGACTGGTGCCAGAATAGTACTCAAAGTTCAGGAATTGAACACCTTCAATAAATGGAGGTATTCGTTATTACTACAGGTGAAAGAAGCTGTATGTTGAATGCTCTAAGTATTGTTTCAACACAATGTTATTCGTGTTTCCTGATCCTTGCCCCCCAATTGCTGCGATTTCAAATGAATCGTGTGTACTTTAAAGTGGTTCAAAATGTTTTCTTGTCACGTTATAATTTTTTCACAAACTCTCAACGGATCTCCGCAGCCTTTTTTCAACTATGAATAGGTTGCCTGACCCAACATGTCACAGGGTGTCTAGTTATTCTACGAATTTTGATTTCCAAATCTAACTGTTGTTCATTTTTTCATCGTACGAATTCGTAATTCAACGTAGCAAGTAAAAGTTTTTAAAGACATTGCAATTACTGTCAGTTTGTATCTGATACATTTAAAAATATTGTCTAGGTGATTTTCCGTCCCCAAATCTTATAATTCAGATCAAATTCAAACATAATATTTTTTTGCATGTCTGCTATGCCACAGCTGTTCGTCGACATGCTCTAACGTTTGAGTCGAAATCAATGTTTTAAATTCGTGCTACAAAACTGCTTGTACAACGCGCACGCAGCAGTGTTTCTTGCATTAATCGGTTATTTCATTGTTCTTGAGGACGTTCTGCCTGCGTTACACAGGGGGCGAAGCTGCGCTGATCTCGGATGGTGGGTCCATGGTTGGCTTTGGGACGGACATAGCCGGGAGCATCCGTCTGCCGGCGTCGTGGTGCGGCATCTACGGCATCAAGCCCACTGCCCTGAGGATGCCCAGGCGTGGTGTTGTGGGGCTCATCCGGCCAGTTGGCAGTGAGATGTTTAAATTCAGTTGCTTTCAACCGATTGATCTCAGAGCATTGAGGCGTATGAGGAACAAAGTGAGTGGTTTGATTCAAATTCAAACTCCACAAAATCAATACTCAACTCATTTTTGACAATGGCGACGATCAATATTCCTCATAGCAATGATGTAGGCTCTTCATCTTTCGTCTTTTTTACAACGTTTACAACGTTTTTTTTCTCCAATTTAATGATGTCCATAATTTTTGCGATGATTTCTTGTGTGTCTTATGTCCTGCTGTGATAGTTCTGACATAAATGGAAGTGATTGAAGCTCTAGGATGACAACTTCGGAGACCATCTTCGGTGTTTTCAAGTTGATCGAACTGGATCAGATTAAATTGAAATTGCTGTGCCATTACTGACAGCGATGTCTGATTTTGTTTCACATGCTTGAAGGGGTTGAGCAACAGTTGTTCTTTTAGCATATTTTACTATATATGAAAAACAATTTATTTCTTTACCGAAAACATAAGAAAAGACACTTTTTCAGCATTATGCATCTTCAATCAAACAATAAAGTGATATCAATAAAAAATCCAGCCTTCTTGAAAAACAGTGTTAAAACTTCATCCGCACCATGCATCCGCTCAGAATGCAGCGGCAAGAATAAATGAAATAAATGGCTACAATTATTATTGTAGCCATTTATTTCATCCCCTTTAATTTCATTCTACTGTTTCTGTTTGGATTGTTTATTAACTTCACTATTTGCTACCCTCAAGTTTATTCCACTGCCGGAGTGATGGGGTGCGACGCTGCGCTGGTGGCCGAGGTGACCAGAGCGATCTTCTCGGTGGACCTCCATAAGATGGACGTTGACTTGCCGCCCGTCCCTTGGAATGACGAAGCTTACCTTTCCAAAAAGCCTCTTCGCGTTGGTTACTTCGACTCGCATGACTTGCTGCCCAGTACTCCCGGGGTGAAGCGAGCTGTTGGAGAGGCCGTGTCCGCATTCAAGGTCTGTTGCTGTTTGTTTGACTTGTATTATTTGTTCAAATTTTATATCTTTTTAGAGGGATCGAAATTTATGTAGGTCTAAATTGAAAATTCATTCACAGTTATTCATAAGTTTTATGAAGCATCGTAAAGAATGAATATGGTGGACTAAGTTTAGTCCGAGTAATTTTAGGGTTGCATAAAATGATGTATAACAAGAGATTGACTGCACTTCTAAATCGCTGTAAATTTCAATGATTTTAGAAGGGGTGAACATATTTCAAAAGAAGTCGAAGAGTCAATGAGTTCAACAGTGAGGGACTTTCGAGTAGATTAAAATAATTATATTGCTTGTCGCATTCCGTGCCAAAAACACCTAATTACGATCTTCATCTTGATGGGAAGGAAAACAAGAAGCATTTACATCTCACTGGGTAGTTTTAAATGCGAGCAATAAAAAATGAACACCAAATAGCTTTTATCGTGACGAACGGAGTGATTTTAAGAAATAAAATTTATCAAGGGTGGGTGTAATGCAAGAAACCCAATAAATGATAAATATCAATTGAAGGAGTTTCATGACCGAGCAAAAATACTATTTTAGTTATAGGGAAACATACTGATGCTCTCCAGGCATTAAAGACAACGCCATTTTTCAAAATAAAGAGATAATTCACTCATGAAAACTTATTTGAATGGAAAATTAAAGCGGGTACGTTAAATTTCTCCATTTTACTACTTTCTGCTTTAGCTAACCGCTATCATGAATTTCAATCATGACAAATAAACTGCAATGACAAAAAGTAAAAATCTGTTATCATTTCATGAGAGTTCAGGTACCCTATTTACACGGTAGAAGTACAGTAGGAACAAATTGATTAATCGAACAAGCAAGCCAGAAGCAACGAACTAACTGTACAAAATGTATTACGAAATACGGTGTTAAACATATTCAGGTCTAAATTTCGGATAATACCTAAACACCATGAAAATCCCACTGTACGAGATCAGGCTGTTGCAAAACCTGAAAAAATTCGTGTAAGGGATTGTTTTCATAGAAATGTATTTGTGATAATCAGTCTTCAGCATGCGAAGCACATACTTGCATTCGGTTTCAACTTCGGTATTCACAATTATAATAAGTGCTGAGCCTCTAAAGCTCATCCTCGCATTTTATCACATCGTTTTCCTGCTTGCAAACGAGAGAGAAAACAGCTAATTACCATTTTATACGGTTCGGCACAGCAATACACATTTGTGCGTAATATAGTGAACAGATCTTAAATCTTTTGATTCAAAATAAAGTCATTAGAAGTTTAGATTCTGTTTACATCAGTCTGCAGTGTTCATGGGTTTTGATTTCATTCAAATTAACTATTTTTATAATTTTAGTGAACTCTAATTGCGCAAATGAACACTCACAGTGAACAGTAAATCACTCATAGTGAACATTAAAAATACTCACAAGTTAGTGTTGAGCAAAAAAAATCAGAGAAAAAATGAGGTATTCTCGGTTCTATTGATTCAATTTTTATTCTTCCGCCCGTTTCCTTCCCTCACAGTCGCTTGGCCACGAAGTGTTCTCTTTTTCAATTGAAAATTTGGCGGACGGCGTGAACATTTACACGCACCTCTTATTCGCTGATAACGGGGTGTTCACGAGCCTCATGTTGGAGGGAGAAACTGTCGATGAAGGCCTGGAGTGGTTCAACGAGTTTGCTGCGTTGCTTGCGTCTGACGTGCAGCAAAAGAAAGCCGAACTCCGGGAAAAGTTTGGAGACATCGCTGTGGACCTTTACAGTGGTTTGTTGGTTAAATGTAAACATTTTTGGAAGAATTTCACGTGTAACTTGTGTTATAGAGATAAAGCATTTCTCATGTGCATGGGGAAATTTATTTTAAATTTTAATACTAAACTGATAGCCTTGAGTGTACGGTAGAGTGGGGTAAATTTTCAATTATATGACAGGAAATATTCTCTCATAAGGCAGACTAGTTAATAAAGTGTACGTTAATTAAGCCATATACTTCATTCCACTTCATTGACATTTTAGCAAATACAAGTTTTTTCTTCATATTACTTTAAAATATTGAGTAGATAACTAGTTATTTATAAACGTGTTCATTTACGTTTATGTTCTTTATTTTCCGAGAGATAATAGGATTGAATAATAAAAATCTATTTAAAGCATTGTTCTTATTAAACAGCAGAAAGTAGAAGTGGTCACATTCATACATTGAATTCTATCAATAATAACTTAACGAATTGTCTTTGCTATGATACTTCCTATTAGATTTAGCTGTAACTAAGTAATTTCCGTAATTTGGCGCTGTGAATTCCTCTACGGATGTTTTCACCAGGCAGACTGGCCTCCATACCAGACCTGTGGAAGAAGATGGGCGAGAGGAGCTCCTTCTGCTCGAGCTTTTTGGAGGCTTGGAAAAAAGATGACATGGACATTTTGGTGTGCCCTGTATTTCCATCGCCTCCTCCCAAAACGCACCAAATCAGCAAACTAAGCCGTAAGTTCTTGTTTGAAAATCACCGAGGCTTAGAAAGAATTCTATAAGTTGTTGTGACTCATGCTCATTTACTTTTGATGAGAGGGTGGATTGTGAATGCCAATGTTCCACATTATCGCACAGTTCTAGACAAAAGTAAGTTAAGAAATTTCGTCTCAGATCAGCCGTCGAATCTGTTCGCGTTAAGTAAAGTTTAGTAAGAATCTCAGGTGTCAATTAATTCAATGATCTTTCAAGTACGCAAATGAAAGGAGCATGCCTACACAGTGTGTGTTATCTATGTTCATAAATTTATGGGGATTAGTTAAAATGAGCTAAAGTGCTCACTCAGTCTTTGTATATGCAACTGTTGGTTTGCGCACGTTCATAGTTAAACTTGTGCCTTCATTTGCTCCGACTCTTTTACTAATGTGCATTTCTAGGAATGTTTTGAACAACTCCATATGCAGTAGAAAGACGTTCCTGATCGACTTCTCCCAAGAGGGCAAAGAAATTATTCAATTGTTCCCTGTAGTTTAGGTTATGAAATTTCTTTTTAGAGCTGTTATGGTAATTATGAAGACCATAATGACCTGTTGCTCTTGCCGGTCTTTTTTTGTGCTGGTCATCAAAAAAACCTGAAACTTTCATTGATAAGTCGTAAAATTTAAATTGTTTCGCAACTAAGTTGTGTAATTACAAACCGGTACTTACAGTGATTACTTTTCCTTCTTTAACGCTGGTGTTGCAATTTCTATTTGACAAGCTTGAAACACAACGTTGTTTTCCATTTACCAGAACAAAATCCATTCAATCCGATACGTAACCATTGAAGACAAATTTCAAACGGTTTAGGAATGTGGGACAGTTTCAGTAGTTTGACCGGTTGGAAGGTTTGACCAGTTTGGCCTGTTAAAATATTTGAGCAGTTTGGCAAGATGGAAGGTTCAACTAGTTTGGTCCATTGAAAGGTTCGAGCAGTTGGATGATTTTACCGCTTTTATCAGCTGAAAAGTTTGACCAGTATAGCCCATTGAAAGGTTAGACCAGTTGAGCGCATGTACGAGTAGAACAGAAAAATTAATTCAACTTAGAGCCTGAATAAATGAATCCTACGCGTTCAAAAAATGACAAGGCGAACAGAGGGTGGAAGTAGAGTTAACAAATAATTGTGAGCAGACTAAACTTGAACGAATGCGGGATATAAAGGATAGAGAATGCAAGTGAGCACACCCACTAATGGAAGACTAAAGTAGCCCAAAATGCTTGCGAAGTTTAAAAAAAAGCCGCAAACTTATGATCATTGAACACCGAAATCAATCAATCGATCTCGGCATCCTTTACTCATTGAAATTCCGAAATAGAATTCCTACAACATTATTTCAACACAATTGAGTTGATATTTCGGCCATATCGTGTAGGAGAGGAAAGTATGCAGTGTCAGTTCTACAGAGGTATGAAAAGTTTTAACAGCTACTGCTCGTGTTATGCTATCGGTGGATACTAATATTTGGAGTCGATTCTGCTCCCAAGGTTGTTGATGAGCAACTATTTTTCTGTGAGTATTTCACTATCATCTGTTGCAACGTCATTCTGTCTCACACTGGAGCCTAATGATAAACAAAAACTGACATCCTCACGGATATCTTTTGATCATCTACTCCTATGCTAATTCTACTTTTGATAACTCACAGGTCGTTCTCACATGTGAAGTTTCATCCCTTTCTTTAACATTGCTCAGCATTTGCCTTTCCACCAAGGTACAATAGAGTCGATCTTTAAGTTAAACATCATCTTAAGTGAACTTCAAGTCTTACTTACAAAAATTAGCCCCGATATGATGCTCGATCATGTTTTGAACTACTGGTCACAACTCTGACTAATTTTCTCCTTTCGTGTTGAAGTTCGCAAGCCGTATAAGGTAGAGTGGGTTTGCCGCTAAGCTCTGACCTGTTCAATGTTTACAGCCTCGTTTCCCCTCACTTTTCTGTTCAACTTACTGGACTACCCCGCTGCTGCGGTGCCGGTCACCCGGCAAGTGGTGGCAGATGAACGAAACATTGCGGACTACCAGACCACGGATCTTCTGCACGAATATATGAAGGAGGTGCGGAGCTCGATTATTTGAGCGTGCTGGTATCTATTTTTCTTAGCTTTGAATGAATGATCGGTGTTTAGATCATGACATCGAATTATGATTAATTTGGATGCTAAGATTGTAATAAAGCAGATTCTCCTTTGCAAGATCCATGCCAAGGGTCAATTGTTTAGACCATTAACTTTTTCTTTAATTTTTGGAAACAGCAAAGTACTATGGATGTCCATACTGAGCAGAGAAATATGACTGCTTTGGTTAGTCGCTGGGTTAGTAAGCGCTTGATGAAAATTAACTGCATTGATGAAAGGATTAAGTGGAAAAATTATAATTCTGATTGTCAGATACAATTCGTTGGATAGACACTGAATTAATGACTGGAAGACGCTCTCAGTAAGGTACTCAATCCTTTTCAGAAATATCTGATTTGAAGAATAGTTTGATTTATTCTATAGAAAAGGTATAGTTTTTCATAAGTGAACAGAAAATTAATTAACAATGCCGTAACGAGTAAATCCGAATTCACACCAGGTTTTGTATCTTGTGTAGCGAAGGAGTGCAATTCAAAAAATTAATTGTTTTATGTCAGCCGTGGTTCGATTAGATGAACTTAACGATCGTTACAATTTTACATGTAAATTATAGATCAATTGATCTTTCATGTAACTCGTGTGATTGACATAATTCAGAGCATGTTTGATGAAAACAAATGAAAGTTCCTTCCTTAGTAACGTAATTCATTTTAACGAATTTACCTTGAAAGTATTAACTAGTTTATTTAATTAATGTGGGAATTAAATGAATGAGGGAAATAAGCATTCAAAAGTGAAAGTTTAACTGGCGAAATTACATACCTACTATGCAGAACGGGACTAACGCCGTGGGGCTGCCGCTGGGCGTGCAACTCGTGGCGCTGCCCTACTGTGAGGAACTGCTCTGCCGGGCAGTGCGGGAAATTTCTGACGTGGTCGACTACAGACTTCAGTGCTGATTGGCTGCTGGATTGTGGTGGAGAGAAGTACTGAGGAGGCTGATTAGAAACTCCAGCACTGACTGGCAGCTTGATTGTGGTTGAGCGAAGAACGGGAGAAGGCTGACTGCAACCCTCGATGCTGATTTGATTGGTTTCTAGCATGCGATTGTCCCGGAGTGCCTTCGGTGTTTTGTAACAGCAACATAGGTTGAAATACTCAATATTGATAGAAGCAAAAAAGCAAGAGTATTGGCCACCTGTATATTTTTTAAACCTTTTACTGTTGAATTACGGAGAGTAAAGAGAAATGACAAGGGGTAATAATTGATGTGGCCTTGATGGGAATGACTACACTGCTGATGCCAATGGTTTCTGAATATTAGCTTTGTTAATTCCGAACAAGTATAATTCTGCACCTTGAGTTCCAAGTCAACTGTCTTTTATTCTTTGTTTAATTAAATAAGCTTGTTGACGCTAGAATTTTCGCAGTGCGAGCAGCATCGTTCGATTTTAATTCCTTGGAATACCGCTTATGTACTCACCAATCCTCAAAAAATAAAAGAAATTATTTTTTGAATATTTTATCTATCGTATACAGTGCTTAATTTGAAAAGAAATTTTGAATGTAAATTTTCGAATTTGAAAAAAGGTATGGAACAAAGTTATGAGAAAAACAAAAAATGAAATTTCTTTCCATGCCCTGTAGAATAAAATAAAGTACGCCTTTTTCAACGAATTTTGTCCTCACAACATAAAACGTCTAAGTAATTCTAACCGTTCTCTTCCACCAGTCAAATGTTTAAGTTGATCGAAGGGGTTGAATACATTGAGAATTCATTCTGAATGCTTTAAAGCTCTACAGCCAGTAATAAATCATTAGTTTGTTTTTTCTTTCCGTGCTTCACGATCCAAGGTAAGTTTATAGAACGATCGTAAAAGATTTAGAGAGAAAAATCCTATTATTAATGTTCAATACATTGTTCAAAGAATTTAATGTTGAAATTCATGATTTCTATGCCTTTGGACTACAATTTTCGGAAATTTACCATGAATGCAGTACAGCAGTTTTTTTCTGACCAGAATTTTGAAAACTAGCGATTTAACCTTCATAAATTATGCATAAATGTAGGCTGATTAAAATTCTTTGAAGGTTAATTCTAGAATCTAACTATATTGTGCTTTTAGTAAACCATTTGTAAGGAAAAACTCTTTTTGGTCGCGCTTCTCTTTCGACTCCTTTTCTTTAGACGTTTTCTTTTCTTTTGTGATGTATTTTGTTCCCCTTTGGATTTAATTGCACAGCACCGATATTACGTTAAGATTTAAGAGGGATTTCAATCAATTAAAAAAAAGGATGCTGCCACCAGGGGTGTTTAAACCCCGAAATTAAGTATTAAAAATTAAATTGACTGTGCGTGACGATTTTGTTGGTAGCAATCGCCATAGGGTATAGGCTCGTGTTTCTCTTTGTGGCGAGTCTATTGGGAGAGGAGAGAGGATGAAATCAGGAGACCCGAAGATTTTTGCATTTATTGGGTGGGCAATTTCTGGACGGCGAGAGCACACGCCGGCGGAGGGTTGCAACCGTAATGACTTCAAAATGACTCGCAAAAATAACACATCCTCTATGACCACTCAAATTGACAATGCAAACCAGACGACTGTGTCCACACAGTCAAACACGATACAAGGCACGATGATGGAACATGCAATCCAGAGCAACCCAGAGTAAGATTGTGTAACAACAATCAAAAGCCACCCAGAGTACGATTGTGTAACCACAATCAAGAGCGATCCAGAGTATGAGTTTGTAACCGACAATCGCGAGCGACTACGAATTTGGGACGGGCTATTTGAACACCTTGATCGTTCTCATGGGCCAATCCACACCAAGTAAATACTCAAAGTTCCCTCGGGGCACTGCACTCGACTTGGTAAAGTCTCCTAGCCGCCTCCCTCTGACTGATCCGGTCTACCCTTGACCACTCGCCTTCCTGTCCTGACACTGAGAGATCTCCTAATCATGTCTTAATGCAGTCGTGGACAGCGC
>JACJUY010000777.1:68514-197381 GCA_014220935.1 Platorchestia sp. MABIK
TTCAAGACAACATGAAAAAAAATTCGGATATTGTATTCTCATATAAAAAATAATTTAAAACAATAACTGAAGTACTTTTGTTTTTATTGACCTTTCAAATAAGTAAGTTTCTCTGGCGCACCCTGTATAATATTCGTGAGAATGCAGTTCGGACGAATCTTATTTTTGTGTAACATATAAGCTCAAGAGCTGTTGCAGGATTCACCTGCGTTTCAAATATATGTTTGGTAATGATTTAGTGACTTAGCTTTACATACAAGTTTTCAAAGAGGCAAGTGTGTAATCACATTTTCACACCCCAAAGAACTATTACCGAAATCTCAGGAAATGAAATGCCTATACTTATACCAGTGCCCAAATCTGAATTATTGTGAGTAAGAATGTGCAATTTAAACGATAGAAAATGATGTGCTCTTCACAACCAACAATTACACTTAAATAGCTCGCAAAACCCATCACTATCTACATGATGAAACTAAAGAGTGGAATCAATTACCAATTAGCTTGAGATTCTCTTGGAAGAAATTGACAACGATCAATTTTAAAGTGATCTTTAAAAAAGATCAATATCATAATAAAAGCGAACAGTAGCACTACCAAAATAAACAGAGAAAACAATTATAGGCACACAGACTTATGTACAGACGCAGAAAAGACGTTGGAGTGATGTGTAGAAACAATACTATAAGTATTAAAAGTCAGCTAAATTCACTACCTATTTAAATGGGATTCAGGACTATCAACCCCCTGCATTTTCCCCCAGGTCAATTCCTCCCGAACAGCAGGCCCTTTAATTAAACCTTATTAACACAACAAAATTAATATAACCTAATGCGACTTTACTCGCTTCAATCTAACTTGATCGAACTAAACAATTCAAATTTATGCATTTGCACTTTACAATTTCTTAATTAATGATACAGTTTGAGTTTCTCATTGAAGCATTTAGAATTTGGGATAGAGTTTTTGAAGCTAAATACCACTTTAGTGTTCCTGTCAGCTTAGTAAATATTAAAATTAAAATTGCCTCAGGCAACCTAGGGGTCAATATTATTGTTCCCTTGGAACTGTTGTACTGTTGTCCTCTTAGCCTAATGGTTAATTCAGAGCACAATATTACTTGCGGTTGAAACGATTTTTTATACCTAAAAAATTTACATAATGAAAGTGCGTTTAACACGTTTGCTCCAAATTTTATACCATTACTTTGTAATATGATAGAGTTCGTGAGAAGCGATAATTAGTTTTTCGTAGCTATGTCCACATTGAGAACACCAAGCACCAAATTAGATGTGCGTTTGATAACATTTTAGAAGTTTTGCACTCTCGGAAGCACAGGAATATTTAAGACATTGAAGTATAGTCACTGCTACAAAAAATTTTTGGTAAGAAAATAGACTTTTCTGTTTATTTTTAATCATCTTTCAGAACGAGTGCCGACTGTACGTCACAGACAGCGAGATAATGTTTTGGAATGATGAAAAGTTGAATTTACTCAAATCTTTTACAATCCAGCGTATCATTATTTCTCAGCTACTAATGCATCATCAACATCAACTTCTCCACGGCAAGTAAGTTTTATAATTTACACAACACGAACATGTTCTTGAAGTAAAATATTTTCTTTTCGTTAAATCGTTTTTTCAAATTTTTTCATTCAAATTATTTCTCTCACTGGCTTCCGTGTTCAGCTCTCGATCTGGATTGTGGTGACGGCTTTGAACATCATGGAGGTGAGGCAGTTCGAAGGTGACAACATCAACGATCATTTTCAGTAATACAAGCATGTCGAAAAAACGCAGAGTAAGAAGTTGTAAATTTTGAAACTTTCAGAAGGTAGAAAATTCATTCCTATTTTTTTCCTCACAAGACAACCCTCCCTAATAGTTTTACCTATACCATACAAATTGCTAAATAGGTTAAATTGGAGATATTTACTTGAATGAATTAGAAGAATTATATATTTTTCAGCATGTACGAATTTTCTTATGGTAGTAAATGGGTCCGAAAGCAAAATGTTGCAATTTTTCGTGCTGAAAGTTAGTCAAGATTTTTGTTAGCACTATTTATTGTCAACATGTATTTTACACTACTTACAAGTTCAGAACCAACCTCTTTTTGCAAGGAATTCCCCAACGCCAAGCTGCTTTACAGTGATCTTGGTCAACATCCCAAGCACTGATTCGCCATCTCAAATACCCTATCAGATTATTTCTTTGAAGGGGACAGTATCTTACATTCTTTCTCATCCACAAGCCTCTAACGAAGCATCGTTGCGGTTTCCAATCGAACACCCAAGCAATTTCCGTAAATCCAAGCATTGGTCGGTTGCCGCATCGGTTGCCTAATTGGCGGCCCAGAATTCTCACATGCGTCCTAATCAAATAAATCAACTACGTACACTCCTCAGCACGTAAGATCCCAACAGTCTGTAATTTTCTGAAAGATTTTATGGCCCCTGTTGTTCGACAAATTACCAAATGTCCGTATTTAAGCCGGAAGAAAACCAATTTGGAAACTATGGGCAGTGCGATTCCTCTATCAGTACCGCAACGCCAACCAACATTCATCTTAAAATTTTGTTGTCAGTTTCAGCTACTCAGATAAAATACAAGGTTAGAGATTCAAAATGGCTTCAAATGATAATTTACAGAGATGCTAAGGAAATTGAGCATAAGCGTTTACTTTTGAACAACTGAACAAACGCCTTATTTTAACTGTTCCCGTTTTCTCAAGTACCTAAGAATAACGTAGGAAAATTCAAAGCAGCTTAACCAAACTAGTTAAAAGTTTTTCTCTTTCTCGACTTATTTCTTTTAAGCTTTGCTGGCTTTTTTAAGCTCACAATTAGCTTCAGTTGGCCATGTGAAGAAATTTGATCTTGTTTTCAATTCGCTTCAAATTACTCGAATGTAGTGATAAATTTAATGACCAATCAGTCACTGCACTGCACTGGGTGAATTTATGGTGCGTTTTGTCATCAGCTTTAACAACGAATCGTAGCACAGCTCATAGTTTGACAGTATTGGCGGATGCGCTTTGTGCAAGCATTTGGTGCATTTTCTATCTTTCACTGTGAAGAAATGAAATGATAAATTTGTTCCAATATTTCTAAACATTATCTTTTTATATCACTTTAGAATGTGCCATAAGAGTGCAAAATTTTCTCTAGAGTTAATACAAAATGATTTCACAGTGGTTACTCGTTTATTTTAGCCTTAACCTTAAAGACGTTAAATACTGTGCCAGAAAAAAGGTTGCCCCATTTCCTGGTGTTTCAAGCTGTCAACAAATAAAACGTTCCCGTGCCTCGTTTGCTACACTGCCAACAGGTCAGAATAATTGTTGTTTCTACTGTTTTATCGGAGTGTCGCCATGTCTGGTACAAATACAAGTATTTTATGTAGGCATGAAGATAACCTGGTGAGGCTACTTCCATCTGTTGTGCGTGGACTTGTTTTAAATTGAAATAATTTTCAACTTTAATTCAGTAGGCATATATTGATTACGGTATTTTTTACAGCCCATTTTTGTCATAGTATTGTTTTAAAAGACCACCTTCTCCTAACCCCTTATGAGGTATGAACTATATTTTTGGAATAAGAACTGGAGGTCAAACAAATTTGTCATGCGCATGGATTTGAAGATTTAAAATTACAAATGTGTATTTTGGCAGCTCTAAAGACTGGTAGTTGTACCCAAAAGCTAATCAATCTAACGAATACTGTAGACGTGGCTACTTTTTCTTGTCAGGTAGAACGCGATGCTTCACTTTCGTTGAATCGTGGCCGGACTGCCGAGGGTTTCACTGAGCCGTGATCAGACTTTAAATTGGATTTAATTTCGTGTCCTCTAATTAAAGCCAGCAATTCATTGCCTTAAATTCCATGCGCTGTCTCTAGCGAAGAGCTATTTAAGATTCCAGTGAGAGATGGAGAGAATTAAGAACTTATAATTTTCTGTTGTTCACGAGACATTAAAATTTGTAGCTCCAAATGGCTGCGCGAAGACATGATGAACGATGACGATCTATTTTTTTTCTCGTCCCTAATTTTTTACAACTCGGTAAGTCAACCATGCACGCAATGGTTGATGACAGATTTTTCTGCTGAATGTAACTGAAATTTATTTCTCCTTGAAATTCTATCACCAATAATACTGGTAACATTTTGACATAGCATTTATTCGCTCAATCACATAGTGTACGATTTCTAATCATTGATTTACACATGATTTAAAATAGAGCACGTTCACAGGCTTGTAAAAATTTCTACGTGGTGCAGATATATTCTAGAAAAAAAAGTTTTATTAATTTTGAATTAGAACGTTCCAAAGCGACTGAACATTTTGCTATTTGATAAAACTTGTCAATAGACTTCGCAAAATTCTGAGCTAACCCTTTATCAAGTAAGAAAACTCCTCTACGTATAGTCGTATGTTATATCTTGACAAAAACAACTTGAGTTTTACTTCTAATAGCATCTCAGTCTTCTGATTAGAAAGCCTTCTGCTGTCTAAGGAAATAGGGGTAATATATATATAATTGTATTAAATGAAATTTCTTGCAGCAATATATATTGGGATGTTGCTGGTCGCGTATTTATTGAGAATTTCATGATTTCAGTTGCTGTGACTGAGTTGTGATGTTTGAGGGGTTGCAGCATGTTCGTGATAATTATCACCATTCATGAACATTTAAAAAGTACCATTAAACTATGTGGCACCAAACACATCAGTTCGACATCGCCCTCTCTTGTAATTTATCATTTGAGAAGCGCGCTTCAATTCCTGCGGGTGGTAGTTGCAAGCTTCTAAAATCATTTTTCCGGATAACCAGAAGGTATGAATTAGAAAAAATTCTGTGAACTACTTATAGAAATCATGAATTTTTTGCTACATGTATAAATTTGAAATGCGATGAATATCTGCGCTATAATACAAGGAGTAAATTTTTAGGTGTATTCAGAAAAATCGAGAAAACATCATCCGAACGTTTTCATGTATTCAACATTTTTCAATTGCTTAATTTGTACAATTAATAAATAAGCTTAACTAGGATGAAAGTGAAGTGAAAGAACAGAGCACGATAAAATGATTTCCCTCAAATTTCGCAGAAGTTCCAAAGGAAGCTTTAGCTATCATTTCAAAATCAGTACTTGTATTTTTCCTTGAATGAAAATTGTTTTTAATTTTACATATGATAGCGTAACCTCAATGAGCGTTCTCCGAATAGTAAGAAAAAATCTTAACCCTTGGTCACGGATTTTCACTGCGTCGCAACCTAATTTGAGTTATTTGATTTCTTCGACCAGTTTATGATGAGAAATTATGCCACTTCGAAAATTCACTTTTTTAAAAGTGCGCGGGTTTGTAACCCACCTTGATATAAATAAAGTGTTTTCTCCTGCATTAAACTAATATGAAGCGATTTGAAAACAGAATTAAAAGGGCGATTTAGGATTTTTAGGATTTTTCTTTTTATCTTGTGGATTTGAAAACATGAACAAACTTTATCCAATGACCAACTAAAGGTGCTTGTGGGCTTAAAAAAGCCAACAAAGGTTTAAAAAAATAAATCGGGAGAGAGAAGAAGCGTTGACTAGTTTTGTAAAGCTGCTTGGAATTTTGCTTCAATTTTCAAGTACGGGAGAAAAACGGAAACGGTTCAAATAAGGCGTTGGTTAATTTGTCTAAAAGTGAGAATTTTCATCGCATTATTGAGAATTATCATATGAACAAATTCGTAATTTTTAATGCTGCATTTTTGCTGAGTAGCAAATATTGACCACAAAATTCTAAGATGATCGTTGTTGGCTGGTGTTGCGGTACTGAGGGAAGCCTTTTTGCCCATGGGTGGCAGATTGATTTTCTTCCGGCTAAAATACGGATATTTGGTATTTTTTTAACAAAAGTGAACTATAAAGATCTCTCAGCAAATGATAAACTGTTTGAATCTCATGTGCTGAGTAATAGGTATAATTAACACTAAGAACGTACTATTTTGAAATTTTAGAATGTACAGGGAAGCTTGAATTTCCGTTCAGGCGACGGATTTCCGAACATGCCTCCACAGTTTAGCTTAGGGAGAAACATGAAATGACTTAATGCAGTAGTAGTAAACCATTAGCAGCTGTCAGTCTGCTTCTTTATACGACTGGTGAGTTTCTCTTTGAGAAAGTTAAAGTTTCAATATTTTGTGACTATGTAACGGTGATTTATGTGGTCGACAGGTGGCGGTGGGGTCATGGTCCAATAGCTGTGCTTTTCTCCTTTCCGTATTTTCTGGATGCTAAATGTGTGCTTCTGCCAGAATGTCGAACTTTATTTCCGTTGCACCCATATAATTTAAGTAATGCTAAATATTTATCCGAGTTTATAATGCAGTGATGGTGTGAGTAGTGCCTCCACGCATTCGTTTTTAGAGTGAATGCAACCAGCAAAAGTTTTGCTTGAATTGATAATTGTGGATTCATTTTTCGAAACTTGGGTTTTTTTACTTCTATCTCCCTACTCTCCCATTCACTTACTCGTGTCCGATTGAATTTGACAGAACTGAGGAAAAATATCCTTTTCAAACGCATGTATTATATTTATTTTCTTTCGAAAACGTTACGTGCTGATTACAGGCAAAATTTGCGTTTAAATACTATATTAAAATACGTAAATAGTAAACAATGATGACAAATTTTAAACCACACTAGAACGCATTGGAACAAAATATTTTCATTTGTAAAACACCAAAGCTAATTATTTAGATTGAAATCCTGCTAGGTATAAACGGGTTCAAAATTATGAAACATCTTATAAATTTTGTCAGTAGAAATCGTATGGCTAAGTTATTTTCCTCCCCACGAATAGCTGTAAGATCCATCAGAATTTGTAGTCAAACAATGATAAAACTTACTAAAAGCCTAAAAGCTATAACATGACATTGAAGCGGAAGGCGAAATTTTTATTGTGAAACATTGAATAACCATACAAGATTCGGGGTGACAACTGGAAGTCAGCCGCCTCAAGGCTGGCCGTTCAGCTCTAAAGAAAATGCAAATATCCATTGCACTTCACAGTCAACCTCCTCCAGTACTTCTCTCAACCACAATCCAGCAAACAATTAGATCTGCAGTTTGTAGTCGACCACGTCAGAAATTTCCCGCGCTGCCCGGCAGAGCAGCTCCTCGCAGTAGGGCAGCGCCACGAGCTGCACGCCCAGCGGCAGCCCCACGGCGTTCGTCCCGTTCTGAAGAACACAGAAATTTTAAAGTGAAGTGAAATAAAGAAATTCTGTGGATGATGGAGAGCAAAACAGGGTAAGAATAGAAAACAAAATTGATGGTTTACCGTTGAAACTTCTACTTTTATAATCATGTCGTAACTTTTCCAGTACTGACACCAAAGTATACTGAAATGCAACGCGTGCCAGAAAAGTTGGTTTTTGAGTTCTGAGCCCCTTGTTTTATCTTCACTGAACCTTGAATATGATGCCCTTATATTTACTGTTCGATTGATTTAAACGTAATTTCTAGATTTTAAACGTTGGTTTACTCAGGGATGGAGCCACGTTTAACCATTCAAAAGCCTGAAAAAAAATTTTTTTTTATGGGTTTTTCCAAGTAATTTTCGAGAGACAAAACATTTATGAATGAGGGTGATTAAAATCTTGAATTATGTCATCAGAGCAAACTGGACATCAGTCGACGTGAAAGCATGCTTCTCTACCATTCAAAAACACGATCTCGCAACAGTTCTCGAGTAAAGTCACCTATTGGCCAGAAAATAAGTTCACACTTCTATCAGTGGTTGCATGGTTCCACCAATGGAAATAATAGCTCTGATTTGTTATTTAATGATTCCTAATATGAATCATATTTAAAATTTAGGAAATGAATTGGAAATTTTAACGAATCATCAAGTTTCAAAAATCAAGAATTAGAACCTGAAACAATTCATTGATAAAAATTGTAGGAAACCAATTTGAAATCCACTGATAATAATTACTGGGAAAAAAGAATCGCAGACCACGTATTATTGATGCAATAACAATGTCAACTTTGCTTGCCCTACCAATAAGTCTGCCAGATGGTCTTCTGTAAAATCATCTCGTTAATTTGGTAAAATTTAATATGTTGTTCTCATGCGAGAATTTCAAATATGTAATGTACTTGATAACATTCAAACTAGCACGCATTTGAAATTCAAGAGACAAATAAAAATTTCAAGTGTTGGTAGGGCGAATAAATTAGTTTTCTAGTTGAAGGTATCTGTTTTCGACGATGATTATCGTCATTTACTCTAAAATACATCGGTTCGTTTCTCAGACAGAAACAACTTGAAATCTGAAAATGTTCATTTAGGGAGGCTACTCTAAGAGTAGAGCATCGGTTCGCAGAGCCAATAAATGTCCCTAGAAATAAATGCCTAAACATAGTTATACTTCAAGATTGCCCTGTGAGCATTGCACTTTCCTATTCGTGGTATGAATGAATGCTATAGTAATAAGAAGCTAGCGTTGAATATTTATCTATGAATGCTATTCCAATGCAACTGTACACCGAAAATTTCAGGTATTTCTAGAAATTCTACATAAACATTACACGAACATAAAATGCAACTAGCAATTTAGCCAATTAAATCCGTTAATTCAACACCTCTTTCATGATCTCATGGATCAAGTCTGTGGTCTTGTAATTGACGATATTTTGTTCGTCAGCTTGGTTTTGACGCGTGACGGGCACCACCATAACAGGGTAGTCTAGCAGGTTGAGCAGAACGGTGTAGACCAGGGCAGCTGGAGGACAGATCCACATTCGAAACCGTAAGACGAAAATTTCACGAGACTTGCGTTATGCTAAGCGCTTGCAGTGGAAATAAGAACATAGTTAAAGAATGTTAAAATTGATTTTATATTCTACGAGCAGGTCTTAAAAGAACTAGCTAAATTATTCGTTTTTATTCGTAAAGATACTATTTCAGTGCGATGGTACAACCTTGCTGACATAAAGACTCAGGTTTCACAAAGGGTCTTTCCCCTTTGTATACAACTGAAAAGTGTGAAAACTTCTAACACTTTTTCAATGCCATCATGAAAATCATCCAAATTTATATTGACTAAATTTTTGTGCAAAATGAGTTAAAATACAGAATATAAAACATGAAAATATATCCCCGATGGAAGTAAAAAGTTAATTCAGACAATTCATTTTATTATCGAAGAGGCTGGATTGCAAATACTTAGCTGCAATCAGCGATAACTCGCATAAATAAATGTGGGACGTTCTTAAATGAAGGCACGATGCAATTGAATTAAAATAGTTTCTGATGCTGTACTGAGAATTGTGTCCATTTAAGGAAAATAAACTCACAGGTTATTTTGCCGATATGCTCAGTTTTGACTGCCGGTGAGGGAGCCACGGGGAAGATCAGGAGATCCAATTTCTCTTTCTTCCAAGCTTGTACAAAGTTGTCGCAAAACTTGCTTCTCTGGATCATCTTTTTCCATAATTCAGAAACTGTATTCATTTTCACTGCAAGAAAAATTTCTTTCACCAAGCAAATATGGCATTCCTGACCGAAGAAATTTTCATTTATTCATCAAAAAATCATACCTGATACAAAAGCACCTTTTTTGTGTTTCATCCACCGTTGAAAACGAGGATTTCAGTCCTAACGCAGTACATTTTTGAACTTTCTTCTACCCGAATAGTTACAAAGGACATTTTTGCAAGAAAATGGTATTTGCTTCTCCGCTGCTCTATTCTTGAATAGATGAAAAGTTGAACTAGTCAATTATCTGAAAAACATCAAGCCCAATATGCTACACACTACGGTCGGTTTTAGGAGGTAATGTTCTCATCTCAACAGTTTCAGATTTGTTCAATACGACTGTCGAAGTGATATTCAATAAGGCTGTCGAAAAAAAATTAAAACTGAGCAAATAAACAAACAAAGAGCTTGAGACACCTACGCATTTGCTCAGTGATGTGTAAAATTACGTAAAACTTCTTTCAACAGCGAATTTTGAGCGAAATGCCTATCCATGGAAAATTCACACTCATAAATTAGCAGCCCAATGAAGGGTTTAAGTTTCACGCGAGATGGTAAGCCTGCGACAAGACACTTAGCAATTGAGATGCAAGGGTAATCCATAATTTTAAGCCGAATCGCGTCAAATGACAAGAGGTGGATGCCCAGGTAACATATTACAAACATATAAAGTGTACTGACCAACACTGTGCTCAGCAGCAAGGTCTCCGTATAAGCTCTTGAGTTTAGGTTTCAGCTTTTCCAAGTCGCCTGGTGCTAAGGTAGAAAAGTCTCTGTACCAAGACAGTTCGTCATCCACGATTTCGCCTTCCAGCAAAGCTGACGTTACGTCACCACGGTCTCCCAACAGAAGTTCCATGTAGATATCCACTCCATCTGCCATGTTCGGAGGCGTGTACGGCACCACCTCATGACCGAGTTTCTATTGAAAAAATTCGAATGCAAAGTTAAAGGCTTACGTTAGATTGCTGTATTTTACATTTCAATTCGTGAAGTTTTACTCGAGGAACTCATCTATGGACCAGTAACTCTTCACATGGTAAGTTTAATTTTTTGGCAAGGTGTAAATGATGTTACATTTTGAGGTAATAACGCTGTGAATCTATTGCTGGCGTTGTGTGCCTATCACCATGCCCTATGGCACAAGGTGCATTTTAAAATTAAGTAGTGTTTTCTATCATGTGTGTGAAATTCCGCATACTTGAAGAGGACATCATTCACGGGAGAGTTTGACTACTTTGTATTATGCTCCTGGTTCATGGCTCTCAAGACTTTCTATGCCTTGAAAACTTGGGAACAGTTTTTTACATACACGACATTTGTTAAGACACTTCTGATACTTATACATAAACTCATATTAAGGTTGAGCGGAAGTGTTCTTTGAGGGAGACAATCTGAAAGTTGTTGGCCAATGTGCCTCGGGAACGTTAGGAAAGGTGTGTAGTTACGATCAAGGGAATAACTTGTTAAATAATGATGAGTGTACAAACAATAGTTATATAATTTAAATGATGGGCCAGTCCTGTTTCATATATAATATACAAAGTCTCTTTTGTAGAGGCATTACAGCAAATGAAACAGTAAAAAACCTTATTGCCCTATTTCATTTAGACAGATTTTCAAGAACTATATGAGCTTACCTAGCTTTCAACTAAAAAAATATTCTGCTTCCTACAGTTCTTAGTATCATTCCAATACCGTTTTTGAAGTTATTCGTTGAAATCAAATGCATTAATAGTTTTGTCTCATTTGGTGAAATTTGTGTTTTCCTTCCGCTTTCAAATAGCTATAGGTTAGATTGACTGCTCTTCACGGAAACGTGGAGTGAAGTTAGATTTTTGTTACGATTTCTACTTTAATGAAAGAACTTTACGGTTTAATTTCACTTTATGAGGGGCTGATTTTACAGGATTAACACACATTCTAAATTTTTCATTTTTCATTCTATAAAGTAGAATCAATGTAGGTATAACTATTTCATTTTTTAGAAGATTATTAACATCATTTAATGTGCGGAATCTTTAATTGGAGATTTTTACCCTGGAGAAAAACTAAACTAAATTATACCAGCGAAATCTTATTTCCATCATGATTTTACTCTATTGCAAAATGTTCTACGCGAAAATAAAGTTCTCAGCCCAAACACAGTTTGTTCAGACAAATTTTAACCGCTCGAAAGATTTTTGATTCGGAATAAATATTCGCCCAATTTTTTTAAGCTAATGCCTTCGCTCAGCATGAACGACCATGGCCCACCTGGAAGGCAGAAGAAGCCTCCGCCAGGGCCCTTTTCACGCCCGGAGTGAGAGGGAACAGGACGTCTGTGTCCAGCACGCCGAGGCGAAGGGGCTTCTTGGAGGAGAACATGGCATCGTTCCAGGGAATGGGCGGAATGTTCTCGTCATATTCGCTAAAGTTGCTCGACAAAATTGCCTTAGTTACTTCGCTTATCATAGCTGCATCCTGGCACAGAATGCCTGCAGTTCCGAATACTGAAAAAATGTACGAAATTTTAGAGAAACACATATTACTTTATGTAGGTTTTAAGGTAAGGGGATTCAAAATACGAATACGCAATATACCGTAATGAATTTCCGATATCAATTAAATTAACTTCCATCATTCATTAACGTTGCACAGAATGTATAATTATGCTGAATATTTATGACACTGATGCTTTAAATTTTCACCTTATTCCCTACAATACACAAAATTCAAAGCGAAATGCTTTTATTTTCCAATGAATGGGCTCACCAATAATGAATATAATTTTAATATTAATTTTATCATAAAAATAACTAATCCATTGATATTGTCTCCGTGAGTGGATGCAATGAGCCCGACCATCATATGAACTCCGCAGTATTTCTTCGGAGTTGTTATTGCTAAAAGAATACCAAACGACGATGTCTTCAACCTGTTCTAATCGGTAGGTTTTGCTGAGAGTTTACAACGCCATCCCCAATCAAATCACTTTGAGGTTTCAGGATGAGTGTTGAAACAACCAAAGATATTGAAAACCTTCCTTCATTTTTCACCATTAATGTGTTTTAATAATTTTAAAATCTTACTGGTGAATCAAAAAACAACGGACCTCCGAAAGTTTAAGTGGAAGCTTGATCATATTTTCCAAAACTTTTTTATGGGTGGATCACCGAAGTAAGAACAAGTTACGATTACGCCTTATTATTGAGCTGGCGGTCTTTAGGTGGAAAACAATAGAATAGAATAGAAAATAAAATGAAGTAGAAAATGATAATATACATAATAGAATAAATAGAATGGAGAATAGAATAGAGCAGAGCGGAACAGAACAGAGCAAAATGGAATTGAATAGATTTGAATGAATCTAATAGAATTGAATGGAATAGAATAGAATAGAATGGAATGGAATAGAGTGAAATCGCATGGAATATATTCAAATAAAATGGAAGAGAATGAATGAAAATAGAATGGAGAATAGAATAGAGCAGAGCGGAACAGAACAGAGCAAAATGGAATTGAATGGAATTGAATGAATGGAATTGAACAGAATGGAATAGAATAGAATGGAATAGAGTGAAATCGAATAGAATATGTTCGAATAAAATGGAAGAGAATGAATTAAAATAGAATGGAATAGACTAAAAGAGAGTGGATCAGAGCGGATCAGAGCAAAGTAGAGCCGAGCAAAAGCGGATCAGAAAACGCAAAGCAGAATAGAATGGCGTATGACGACAGGGACCCATTTTTGTCAAACACATGCCTCACATTGGTTCTAGCATTTGAGCACCGGAGAAATAATGCCAGTCATGCTCAAGGTCATCTACTCTCAAACACCACCAATCATTCATTTTTATCGAAAATTACGTCGTTTCACTTATTTGGGGTACCAAGATCAGACAATTTTTTATAAGTTCTTAGTATCGAAGGGTCAGTAATTTTTTTCATGCAAGGCTGTAACCACTTTTGAATGAATCACTGTTGAGCTTCGAATTTAGGCGAACGAAGAGTGAATGTGAATTTAGCTTTTAAACCATGCATGTACGTAAGTATTTTTTCCTTACATTTATTAGGAATTTACGTAATCATCCACTTTAGAAGTTGGGGAATCTCTATGGAAAACTCCAGAAATTGGGAAACCAAATTATGGGCAAGATATATTTTTGCAATATTCACCTCCCCACCACGGATATTTTCCAAAAGCTGGTTTCAAAATTCAAAAAAGGTTATGTTTTGCAAAAATGTTTCGCCTGAGGTAAATAGATTTTATTTTTGTTTTTATTCCTGGTGTGGACGTGACCCTTAATATCGAAAGCTCTTCTCGGCAAATGTCGTTAGAGTCATAATATATTTGTTGGTTTTGATCAGTTGCACTCACAGTGTTTGTTGATTGCGGGAAATAAGTTCAAGCCGTCAAAAGCACCGTACATGGCTAAAATACCGAAGTTATTGAATAGGTTTTTCATTTTTTGAAAATTTTCCTACCGTATTGATATCTCGAAGTATGATTGTGAACCAGAGCCTCTGTGCGTATTCCTGGAATGACAGAACAAATAAGTTTACTTCGCTATCTGGTAAACAATGAAAGCATTGCGGTCTTCCAGCTGCGGTACTTTCCTCGTAAGCCTCAATAACTAGAACACGTCACCAACTGCTCTGAAAAACGTACTGCCGACTGGCCCGGGAACGTTGGCAACACCGCGGTTGGAGATCCTCTTGGAAGTAGGTTTGAGCCCTACGATGCCGCACCAGCTGCAGGGCAGACGCACGCTGCACGCAATGTCCGACCCAAAGCCAAGCACGGACCCTCCTCCAGAAATGAGAGCTGCTTCACCGCCTGGAAGCATTTGCCCATTGGAGAATGACCCAATTGAAAAATTAATTAATAAGAATTTCAAAAGACGTCAGGTCCACTTAAGATATCGAAAATGAATTGAAATTTTTCAAATATATTCCTTGTCTAACTCACTCTTTCTTATTTATCCTGTCGCTTACTTAGACTCATCTTGTTTCAAAAGCTCATTACACTTACGAGTAAACTTATTTTTTTCTTAAATACAATAGTGTTTGATCTTTGATACGTAGCAGTCTTATTCAATTAGGTAGGTTTTTGAGCATTGACAAATTCCTAAATACGATGGAAGGATTTGTTTCAGAAAACCATGAATTATTTGAAGAATATGTTATTTTATATCAGTATTTGATATACCGAATTTTGAGACTGATATCTCCTAATTTCTGCGGCGTTATAACATCAGCAGTCGCAAAGAAAAGAGTATTTAGTTAAAATCATCCAGTAAAATGTATACATGAATTAGAGTTACGTAGTTGGTCTACAAATGATGGTTTAATCAATGAGATATAAGTGATGTGAAAGTAACTCTTTCGTTTTCTTCCAGGAAGAGGAAGGCGAGGATGGAAGTTTACAGGGGGAGGATTATTACCCGTTTTCTGACACTTTCCAAACAAAACATATTTCTAGGATTGTTTTTTTACCTCTTGGAATGTAACCAGTTTTGTTTTCGTGAGGATAACCCCTAAGATTATAAAATAGGAGGGTAAACCATTTTGGTAACATCAAAAACCTCTATCTATTACTATCTAGAATCCCGAATGTTATGTTTTTGATCACCTTGAATAGCTAGCTCGTCATCTTTGCTTTTCAAATCTATTTAATTTTGGATTTGCTCACTTTAGGTACCTCACAATAGCACAACACTTTTAAATTCTGAATTTTCATAGTTTTTCTCGCTTGAAGAATCTCACTATAGCACAACACTCAAAGGCTGAAATTTCATGGTATTTCTCACCTGAAGAACCTCCACTCGAGTGTTTGGCGTTGAAAGGGTTGACTGTGACGCCCCACAAAGGATTAGAGCAGCCAGGCCTACGTAGGAGGGAAAATGCTTTCAGTGGCAGCAGGGAAATGTTAGAGTTGGATTCTTATGAATAAAGTTAAAAATTATGCTCGTCAAGTGCGCCGAATATTAGCAGGTATCTGTTCTCTTTGTAGTAATGCTGCACAAAATATATTATAACCATTGATATTTGTAATATACAATCACAATTGTTTTTGTCTCTAAGAAATTAATTCGTGTTCGTTCTGACCTACTAGATAAGATCTTCAGAGTATACACCTCACTACCTTAATATTAAATTTGGAAAATTTTCTAGATGCGCACGTAAAACTCATTGTCTAGAAATTCATTCGTTTCACTTATGAGACATGTAAAGTTCAGAAAGAGAATTTAATTAAAGGTTCAAAATCTGTCACCTACGTCTGCTAAACTAATGTTTTAACAACAACTGCGACTAAAATCAAATGGAGAATTGCATTTTTTCAAAAACTTTTGATGTAGATCAGTTTCAAATCCGATCAGCTCTTGAACTAAAAGTTCTGTGTGCTGTGCTTTAATTTACAGAACTATTAAATAGATCTTTTTGTTATTATTATGATTTAAATTATGAATGAAGCTGTTCTAGATTTCCCTTGACCCTCAAAACTTTATGTACACTTGCCATAAAATACTGTATATGACGTTGTCAGGCATCGCATGGCGTTGTCGAATCCATTGTTCTAGAGTTACCCAGGATTGTTCAATATTTTCTTTCATATGTTTGACCCGTGGCATAGTGAAAAATAGATGAGTTATCCCCTTAGCTCAATATGTTTACCCTAATGGTTCTCGCGTGCATTTACTTTAGTTAGTTCTTAAGCTTCATTTGTATTTTATTTCAATATCCTAACATTAGTTTGATTAGCTAACTATTTAATAAACTTATACAGCACGAATATTCTACTTGTCTTTGATGTTTTATGCAGTTGCTCATGTTTATACGCGCTATTTTTTCAGTAGGAAATAGATCACTGTCTTTGCTGAAATGTATCAGTATATTTAAAAGACCCTGTAATGAGGTTCAGCAGTAAAAATTTCAAATATTAAAGAAAAGAAAGTTTCCTCTCTCGTTTTCATACAGGCTTTAGTGCAAAGAGACACATTGCCTTTAAAGGGGCTTAAGGGACCACCATGGGAGAAAAAATCTATATCATATAGTTATGTCGCAAAGGAAGACAACTGTCGTAGTCCAGAGAATCAGGGATTACCCTGAAAATCTCTAACGGAGTCATACGGCGTGGACAGTTGTACGTCTTCCTAACGAAACCGCCGTAGTTCAGCACAAACAAAAATTATTTTCTGCCGCTGTAACGGACGTAGGCGGTACTCACATAAACCTCAGAAAGACAACTGTCGTATTTCAGCGAATCATGGATTACCCTGAAAAGCTCTAGCGGAATCATGCGGCGTAGACAGTTGCACGTCTTTCTAACGGTGCCGCCGTAGTTCAGCACAAACAGAGATTTCTTTTCTGTTTCTCAAATACTGATTACGGCGTAGGCAGCACCCTCACGAACCTTAGGAAGCGCAGCAGCGCGGGAAAGCAAGCGCCTTAGAAAGGTAGCTGCACAGAAGACAGTCCCTTTTCTCGAACCCACATGTCGATCCGCACGACGGTATCGACAGACGTAGAAGTCAATCCTTTTTCATGACAAGATTTTGGTACGGAATCTTTGAAGTATCGATAATTCATAAAATTAGATACGGACACTTTTTACAGGAAAAAACATGCTGCCATTTAATAATCTATGCTTTAACTTACTCTGAAAACTGCATTACTTTTTCCAGTGTCTTCAGCCTTTTAAAAAAGAAATTTTTCAATTTTTTGCCCTGAACTTTTTCAGAGATTAGTTTTTAAATTTTTTTGGTTTGTTTTTGGAGAACCAGCATTTAAATTGTTATTGGGAAATCTTGGCCATAGGCCAGGTGGAACCGTTTTCATTCTAATGTATATTAGAAAAAAAGAGTTTTCCCGTTCATTTCTTTATTTTAAAGCAGTCACTTACGCGTCATCAAAGTGGTATTTCTCGATGTCTTAGTACCAACATCTTTAACGGTAATATCCCTTCAATAATATCACCTCATGATGAGGGGATATCATTTTATCGCCAGTGAAATGACTGCATTTATAAGGAATAAATATTTATACTTACGTTAAAACCAGCTGAGAAGGGTTTGTCTTGACGAAAGGAATAGCTCCCAACTCTCTGATGACCTTAACGATGTCTGCATCCTGCTCTGCGTGTTGGTTGGCTCGCTTCAACAAACCGTACGTCGAGTCCATGCCTTCCACGTCGATGTTGTCTTTAATGCTCACCGGCAGTCCAAAAAGTGGAGGCTTTTTGTCGCTTTTAAAAGCATCCAAAGTTGCGGCCTTTGCCTGCTCCAAAAAGGAAATAAAATATTATAAGACATATTATGGAAGCACATCTCCGCTTGTATTTCTACAAAGTTTAACCAAGAAAATAATTATAACGAAGATGGCTTTGATTGGCAACAGTATATTTAAAAGCTTCAAAGTTAAAATTGAACGTTTCGACTCGAGTCATTCTAAACAAATTAATCTGCAAAAAATAAAAAACATTCAAGGTAAATGTAAAAGGTAAGTATTAAAAAAGGAAAACTAAATAAAATCGTTACATCACTTTGCACACAAAAAACGAATTGAGAGTCATTTAAAACAAGCTTTCGTTGTAAAATATAAAGGGAATCCATGATACGCACATCAACGGAGTAAGAAGCAGCGGCTAAAATTAAAAATCCTCTACTTTTATTGGAAGATTACGATTTTCAGGATGGAATCCTATGGCCAAGTGAGAAGGAGTAGCAAGGGGATGGTTCGTGCGATAGCTTCCGCCGGCATTCTCTGCAACGCGAATGTGTAAAGCTCTAGTATTAGATCCCACATTCTCAGACGCAACATGTGCGCAACTGTGTTAAAAAATTATCAAAGAGAGCATACCTTTTGGAAGTTTATCTTTGCGGTTGAAGAAGGAACCAATTCGATATTTATTAATAAGCACAAAATGAAAGTTAACATGCGTGAAATATTTGGGTAAAAGTACACAATTCCTTCTTCATTTTCCGATTGCTTACGGAAAAAGGGAGGATACAAACAGATTTTTCTTTCCTACAATAGCAACAGTAGAAGTTTGGTAGTATATCCGACTGAGAAAATTCCTCAAAGTTGATTAAACAAATCGTATTGGAAAACCATTCGAATGAAAAAATAATTAAAAAACTAAACTCCTAATTTAGATTGGTAGAGTTTGAACTAACTGCAAAGGCTCTTGGCACTAACGTATTAATATCGTTTATTTTCAAGTGAAAAGTACAAAAACTAAAAAAACTGGTACCAAGGCCGGTGAAACTGCATTGCGAAAAACAAAAACAAACAAAAAAAAAAAACAATCAGAATCTTTTCAATGTGATATACTACCAAACTTCTACTGTTGTACTGTTGGAAAGTAAGATTTGTTTTGTATCCACTTTTTTTTTCGGTCAGCAATTAATAAATATAAATAATTGGTTCCTTCTTCAACTACAAAGATAAACTTCCAAAAGGTATTCTCTCTTTGGTAATTTATGGACGCAGTTGCGCACCGTGGGCGTCAGAGTCTGTGGGATCCACTACTAGAGCCTTACATACGAGCATTCGCGTTGCAGAGCATGCCGACAGAAGCTATCGCACGAACCGTTCCCTTGCTACTCCTTCTCACTCGGCCATAGGATCCCATGCTGAAAGACGCAATCTTCCAGTAAAATTAGAGAATTTTTAAATTTTAGCTGCGGCTTCGAACCCCGTTGATGGGCGTATTATGGAATCCCTTTATATTTTAAACGAAAGCTTGTTTTAAATAACTCCCAATCCGTTTTTCTTTTGCAAGTGGTGTAGCAATTTCATTTAGTTTTTCCTTTTCGAGATCTGCCCTCAATTGGGCTGGTGAAATAATGATGCTTTCGCTGATCTCTTAATCCTGTCTGCATGAAAACGCTTCAATGTTCGAGTTCCGATTCAGACTCCAATTTCATTTCGATGCCCCCTTCAAATTTTAAACCCTAATTTGAAATATCGTTTTCAACCCATTCCTCATTTACAACTATACTGCGTGTCCAACAATAATATCCCCGGTTTTTTAATTGATTATATCTCCGCTTTTAACTAACAGATTTTTTCACAATGTAGTAAATTTTGTTTCTTTTTCGAATAATTTAAGTTTTTGAAAATCGTTTAATAACCACTATACAATGATCGATTAACTGAAAGGGGTAGAAAAACTAATTGTTCAGTGGAAAAGTTTTTAAAACAATATTGATATTCTTCCTCATTTTGTACTTTCCGAAAAAAACGAACAAACAAAAATTTAAAAGAGTAATAAATCATTCCTTAGATATCTTTTAAATAAATAAAGTAATTTAGAATCGTTCGACATACTCTCCAATTCTATCGAGGCAAGTATTACTTCTAGCCCCATCGAACGAAGAATTTTGCGGATTATTTCAACATTTCTTTTAGTTCTTGAAACACTTTTATTGAAACACTTGAAACTTGAAACCTCTCAGAGGGTTTCAATACTTGGTGGTAGGTAGGATACATCATTGTGAAATTATTTTTAGCAGTAGGTAATGAGAAATGAAGAACACCAGTGTTGTTTTTAAAACTTTTCATTTGAACAATTAGTTCTTCTACCTCTTTCAGTGAATTGATCACTGCAAAGTGGTTATTGAACGATTTCCAATAACTTAAATTATTTGAAAAGGAAACAAAATTTTCTTCATTGTGGAAAAATGACCATTCAAGTATATTGATTTAAAGCTTAGATATAATCAATTAAAAAATCGAGGACATTTTTGTGGGACACCCGGTACAATAGTGAACCTACCAGTCGGTTAGATGCACATGTCTTTTTTAAATTCATTGGTTAAGTGAACAATAATGAGGTTCAGTGAAACTAATTTAGGTTTGTACAACCGTTTCAATCAGGGTCGCCAGGGTCTCATTTTTTAGTCATATTCTCAAAATTTAGTGAGAAAGAAGACAATCTAGCAATCCTGATTCAAACATCCTTCAGAGTCACTATCAATAATATGCAAAAGTTGGGTACGAGTGAATTTTCTCTTGTCGGAGTTTGTGACTGAATACGAGGGACGAAAAAACATTAAATTCATCGAAATGTGAAGTTAGTGGAAAAGAAACAGCCATAATATAATTGAACATAAAAACACTTCGACATATGTTTCCAATACACTTAATTTTGTATGACTTACAAACTTTGAACTAATTATACAGTGAGAAATTAAGTTTTGGTGCGAGTACGTTCAGTGAAGTTGATTGAAGCTTTGCATAATTTAAATGGTTTAGACGTGGCTTTAGTTTTGAACGTTGAAAACATGCTTAAAATTCTTCTGATATTTATTAACTTGCATCATTTACTGATTTATCGAATGATTAATACATTGAAAAATAATACTTGAAAAATAATCTGAGCAGAATTGTATAATAATTGATCGTATAGATAGATTGTTATTATACTCTGTCAATTCAATACGTAGTGAGAAAGCTTAGTAATTGACAAATTTTTCAGTTTGGGGCCTACGTTGCTTGTATAACTACCATTGTTTGATGGGCAGTGAATCAATTTCTGTGAATTAATTAAAAGATTCCACGCCACACGATCATAGCAGCAACATCGGACAGTAGAAATGTTTGATTTTCAAAATCTCTACTTTCACACAAAAGAATTCACTTTTAGACGGCTTGGCCGTAAAAATAACTAAGTTCAAAGAAACAAGAAACTTAAGGAAGAGTAAATGAATTTTTACACTGATAATTATGCATTGCACTGTGAATTTTTCCATTTTTCAATATTAAAATTTCAATTTCGTGCAGTCACGAAATTACTCACCTTCGCATCTCGGATAAACTCAGTCACACAGTTGGTGGCTTTTGTAACCTCAATTGCCTGCAACGCAAAATTAAAATTTCATTATTCTTGTTGGATCTATGACCGAGTAGAGAAAAGCAAATTTGGTAACCATATTTCAAAAGATAAATTGGAGATGTGAGAATTTTTTTTTCAAGATGTGGTATTCCAATATCGTCCCATTACTCTGAACTTATTTTCATTCTTGACAAACAATTTAGTTTTTAAAGGAAATAAACGCCACACGATTCCAGCGAGCTTTCTAGTCACGGCTCACAATTGTTTAATAGGAAGGTAACGATAGATATGATCACGCGCTCGCTGCACTTAACCATCAGATCTTTACATTAACACGCCTCACTTTTGCCTGGTAGGCCTGCAGGACGGCGACGGCCGCCAGTGTGCCGTCCCTCAGTCGCTGCAGAAGGTCCATTGGCCGTAGCGCCAACACAGCACTCCGCTCCTTCGTCAGCAGAACTCCCTCGCCTCCAGCAGACATGAGCTCCTTCTCCAGGGCACGCCGCGCTGCTAGGGCCTTGTCGCGATGCTCCTTGTAGCTGAAAAGAAGACTATTTTAATATCCGGAATAGCATTTTCGTTTCATTACCTGTCTCTAATAATTTCTTTCATTTCATTTCCCCATAGACGTCATGGATGCTTTCACTGTTTGTTTGCGATTTCTTTTGAATTCTGTTGGATGCCGGAGTGCGTTTTTGTTGATGCTGGAACATCATTGAGTGCCAATTTTAAGTGATAATACCTGGCGGAACAAAATAAATAATTCTGATAATCATTGTGATAATCATAGATAATCATTATGTTTACGAGCTATACAATAGAATTTAATGCATGTGTAGAAAAATATGTTCAAGCTATAGATGAGGATCTTGATAGATTCCAGAGATATTGTTTTCAAGGGCATGGCTCAGCATGAAGCTAACGTTAAAATAAGTTATATCATCTAGAAGACTTTGAAAATTATTTGATGATATGGAGACATTTTAATTTGACTATAATTAAAGTACATTAAAAATAAAAATGGTAGCAAAGACAGCTGATTTAAAAATCATTTTAATTAGTGAACGTTTCGGTTTCAAGCTCAAGCCTTTATCAACACCTGTGAAAGATAATTGAAAAACAGAAATTAAGACACGGCTAAAAGACAAAAACGAATACAACTTAAAATGATGCGAAAAAAGGGTAACGGAGAGATTATACTACAATAATATTTTGAAAATCAAGCTATTTCTAATAGAAATGATGATAACATTGAATTTAGAGCTGGTCTGTTTAATGTACAGAGATTCTAGAATGTGTAGGTCGTTTCTATTTGCACAGAAACTTAAAATTGAAAAATCAGATTTGCTTACAATTACACTACACTGCTCAGCGTGATCCCTAATGACTGAAAAAGATGGTTTGGCTAAAACTCTACCCGTTCTGGAGCTCCTACCAACGTACTCGAAAAATCTAGTTCTAAAACTACGTTGGGTGCAACCAACATAGCTAGACCCGCACAGCGGGCAAAACAATAATAAACAATACTTATAGATTAAGCGAGAGCACAGTTCAGTAGGTAGACGGTCTTTAAATCTAAAAAACGATCCTATAGTACGCTTGTTTGTCTATATTGGAATAAAATCTAAGCAATTGTAAAATTTCTCCACTAGCTTTGAAACGTCACTGGCTAGCTTCTCGGACTGTGCACCGTAAAAAGGCAGGTTACAATACAATTTCTTTTTCTTTACAGTTGTCTCAAAGCAAGTCGGTGAATACTTTTTGTCTAAAAATAGCCTTTTAATTTTAGAGATCAGGTTATTTCGAAAATCATTGTTGCTGAAAAAAGTTTGTAGAAAATTAAATTCATCATGCATATTGCGGTAGGTTGAACTTATATGAAATGCACGATGCAACAAGGTTTTAACGCTATTGAGCTTAAATCTAAATGAACAAAAACTAAAAAAGCTAGTGCCTAAGCCCGTAAAGGTATTTTTCCTATAAACAAAAGTTACGAATCTTTGATTTTGTTCTTCCACGGAACAGTCTAGAAAGGCAAGCTTTTGGTAGGTCTCACATTCCATCGTAAATTTCAAATTAGCGTGCTTGGAATTGATGTAGTCCAAGAATTTCCTTGCATGACACTCCTCACGGAATATGACAAAAGTTTCGTCAACATACCTCCTGTAAAAAATTGGCTTAAAGTCTAGCGGACACTCAGACAACCAGTTCACTTCATGATGACACATAAAGATATTTGCGAGAGTCAGTCCTAATGGCAGACCCATTCCTAAACCTCCTGTTTGCCTATAAAATCTACCTTGAAACATGAAAACAGAATTCAGCACAGCCATTTCGAGTAAGGTTTCAGACAGACAATTACCAATCGCCAATTATTTGCATAACAAATAATTTTTCGCACAATTTTTAAGTTGTATTCTGTTTTGTCTTTTAGCCGTGTCTTATTTTCTGTCTTTCAATTATTTTTCACAGGTGTTGATGGCTTGAGCTTGAAGCCGGAACGTTCACTAATTAAAATGATTTTTAAATCAGCTGTCTTTGCTATCATTTTTATTTTAAAACTTGCACGAGTGCTCCAACCTAACTTAATAAAGTACATTAAGCTTTATCATTCATTATTTCAATTGAATAATTGTTTCCATAAACAATCATAGGCTTATTCATTTTAATCGCGTTCTATACTGTGAGGTACTAGCGCAGTGCGACCATAGAACAGATACAATATCGTGAGTGTGACACTCAGCCTATCTGCCGGGAGGTAGCAGTTTCGGAGCCGTTTTCGTTAACCGAGGTTTCAAACGACGACACTAATTCTGTCGGTGAACTCCACTGAATGACACCAAATGGAAGTAGGAGGCAAGGGGTTATTTTTACGAACATAAGAATCAGGAGTTTCCGCTATTGTAGAGCGCATGCACGTTTTACCGCATTAAAATATAGGTAATGTCTATCGATTCGTCGCCGCCAAAACTACAATAAAGGGGCAATGCATTGCTGTGTACCGACTCTTAAGTAGAGTTATTACGCTGAACTGTAAAAATATCAGTAAGAAGCAGAAATAATTTTTAAAATGGGGCGAATAATTTCTCACGCTCAATGGGAAACAAAATCGTAAAGAAGAGTGTAATTTAATGCTATTTTTGAAAGATAATTTCAATGAAGTTAGAACCAATCAATCAGAGTGCTTTTTATTATGATGTTAGTTTCACAAAACTTTCATAGTAGCATATGCAGTGATATGAGTTAAATTTCAACTCCTTGATAAAATCTACACGGTTCCTTGACAATGTATGTTTCAGCTTTCAGTTGCACAAAGAGGATTTGCATAACAAATTTACAGTTAGTCTCTACATTTAAATAAATTTCCTTCATAATTTGAATGAACTGAAGTATTACTTTTTTTGCTGGTGAGTATTGAAAATTATCTTAACAAAAGCTGCTCCTACACACGGAAAGTTTCTTTCGCTGAACACTGCTCTATTTATTTACAACATGCAATACACATTGTCGAGCCCACACCCCGTCCTGAGAATCCAAACACAATGAATTCAAGACGAAAAACCGAGACGACAACAACGTTGTGGTGCATTTTTACGTTCTTTCCTAAGTTCGTACTGACATAATCAAGTTAATCTTAATGTCATAAACAACAATGGAGTGACAAAAATTGTTGCTTTTTAAATTTATATTTTCAGAAAAAAACAGCTAGACTGGCTACTTACTCTTTCTCGGTGAACTGCCCCATGCTGAAAATGTTCGTTCACAGGCTGTTTTTCCTGGGAAAGGAAAACAAGAAAAAATGTTTCTTAAGAACACGTCGTGAATGATACATAAGTTTTGAATGATACTCAGTCCGCTTTCCCCCTTCAGCTAGTTTAGGTTGTATTTGTAAGTTTTTAGTATGATGCTATTTTTTTTCTTTCTTTCTTTCTTCATCGTCTAACATTTTAGTGTGAATTTTACTAGATTTTGTGTTTTTCTACCGACAGAAGTTGAGAATGACCTAACGGGTCGAAACGTTCTTCTTTTATTATTAGACTGTCTTAATAAGAATGTTAAATTTAAAAGCTACTTTCTTTGCTCTTTTATTCATAATATATAATCAAATTCAAAAATTTTCTAAAATTGCAAAACCTGAAAAATGAGAAATCTACTGGTTTTGCTCAACCGAAATTGAAGTCGGGAAGTGTCGGGAAGAGCAAAGTTTTTATTCAAATTATTAGTTTGTTGTTCGATCGCTCAATTTCTTGGCCTGTCTGTTCGTACTTTACTACCAGTCAGTAAACTGGATACCTGAACACTTCAGAATGAACACTTCATAATTGTCATTAATTTTAAAATTGCAATTTATTGATATAAGATTGAATCCATTCTGATTTTTTCTGAACCCAAAAATGAATGAATAGAAAAAGAAAAGGATACTCATTCTTACCGCTACTGTTCATTAAATTTGAATTGTTTTCGCCAATAAATTAGGGTGTTGAAATAAAAAAACACCCTCATTTTAATGCCCAAACTAGTTGAGTGTGAACTAGTCACAGGTTAACCAAAAACGTTATTTGAGTTTGTGTGGACTGTGTACTCTTTGGACAAAATTGTTCACGAGAGCGATTGAAAACCGATGTGTTTTTCGATTCTTCCACATTAGCTCATATATGTGTTCATGCTTTTTGTGGGCATGAATAATTAATTAAACTTGCCCACCCCGCTTTATTTGAAATCAGAAATAAGGCGAACTAAAAGAAAGGCCGTGAGAAATAAAAAAAACTATCTCTCGAGAGTTGATGAGGCCAAGTGCACGGGGCACGTCAAAAATGTTTAATAATGTTTGATAAATCCCATGACACGCGTTCCTATTTCCTAAGAATTCACGTGATATTCATTCCTACTCGAATCTGATGGATTTATACACTGGAAGTTGTAGAGTTGACGAAGCTTGTATCTCAGATACACTCATTACACACTTTCGGCTGGCTTCGGACCACGGTAGAGGGAACAAGGTAGGGTCATTTCTATGGGAGAAAATACACTTCCTCTTGTTCGGCTAGCCAATAGAACTGCTTTATTTCAAACAAACTTTATGATGTCACCAAAACGCCATGGCGTTGGGCCAATGGTGGAGTCAGATTTTGGGGTAGCAAGGCTACCAGATGCAATATGAGCACTGCTATTGGTTCGTTGCCGTGACGTCAGCAAAACCACACCGTCAACGAAAAAAGATTGGTTTGAACCTCCCTTGTTTCCTCTACCGTGCTTCGGACAGACAGACAGAGAGACCGACACCCCTCTTATTATAGTATTGATTGTGTTTTTGTGTGTTCAATGACGAAAATCACTAATGTTTTGGTGATGTTGCCGAAAGATTCAGAATTTTTTTCGATAAAAAGGATAATGAAGTAATTTTTAATCTATTCCAAAAAAGCCAAATCGTTCACAAACTTACATCGAGTAAGCACAAAAGTTGAATTAAATACTTTAATTGTTATTAAAAGGAAGTAAGCGATTCTTTTAAAAAAAATATTAGGGCCTTCTGAGTGTGTTTTCAGGGAATTTGATTAGACCTTTTCCATTTCACTTTTCTGTCCGTTTAAAAATTACTTTTACCACATTTATTCTAAATGTCTCTTAGAAAAGAAAAATGGAAGAACTAAACCAAATTTTCACGTATTGTGAATATCCCAGGAATTGTACGTATTTTAGAATTCACGAAGAAATATAAGAATAGAAGGAACTTTAACTACTGTGAAAATACCGAAAACAATTTGCTCCATACCAAGATGAGTTAAAATTCAAGTATATTTCGTTTCTTTTTGTTTTGTACACATTTGACCATTTCATAATGAAGATGAGTACACGCTTTGTTCATATTTCCTTTGGGAAATTTGTAGAGAAATGAAGCCATATTGTGACGGGATTTTTTGCACTCCATTAATGTACAAGAAAAATTATGGCATGCCAGTTGAGTAGCCACACGAAATCTGTGAGACTTATTTATCAACCATTCATGTTAACAATTATAGTATGACCCCTTTTAGCTACTGAAATTTTTAGCTCTGTAGTATGATTAATTGATTCAAAGAGTGCAAAGAGCCATTATTAGATTTTTGAACTGTGAGAACTTTCAATTTTGTAGAGCCTCACAAGTAATTGATGTCTACCTAGTAATTCCTTATGAAAACAAGTCCCTATCAGAAACTTACTTTCGTGCGAATTGAGGTACTGCAGGGTTCGATGCCAATCGCCTCTTGCGAGCGATGTGCACGTCTAGAGGTCTACGTGCCAACTGTAGCCGTTGTTTTCTCCTACTGATAGAAATAATCTGAGGTGCTATTGCGTAATAGTGGGCTCTTAAATTGAATCAGGGTGGGGGGACAGCATGTACTAAAACTTGGAGCTTGATAGATCTGTCCTTTATTCATTACGATCTAAAGGTAGAGCGGTATTTTAATCGTATAATATTATGCACAAAACCGCATTTGAGAATCTCATACCGATGTGATTAAATATTTCAGAAAGTGCAAGGAACCATTTTTAGACTTTTTTTGTACTGAAAGAACTTTTACTTCTGTAGAACAATTAAATGGGCTTCTATATTATACAGAGATGTCCCTAAATGATAATTTGATAATCCATCTCAGAGAGAATATTCAAGGCAGAGAAATGAAAATTTTTACTCCTAAACGAAACCAGATACAAATATAAAAGAAAACACTTCAAACGTGTCTCAACCGGTGTTTTTTTGAGCTGCTTTTGTGCAGCTCAAACTCTCATGGGTTTTCCAACCCTCATTTAAGCTCATGTTTTCGTGCTCCCAAAAAAACATAGACAGGTTTAGAATCCTTGGAACACTTCTAACAAAAGTTTGGTAGCAAAGTTCCCAATTATAAAAAAAAAATTTCTATCATGCTCAAAACCCAAAATTAGTGTATATGCGAGTTAGTGATCAAATATCGTACACAAAAAAATGAAAAATTTCAATAATTAAACTTTTCTACCATTCTTTTGTTAGAAATGTTTCAAGGTTTCCAAAACTGTCCTTGTTTTTGTTCTAGCATAAAAACTCAATGACTTCTATTCTTTTGAAATATCCATAAAAATGTACCAAAAACTAATTTTTCGCATTTAAAAAAAATGTGGCCTAAATCGAAAACGTTACTCGAGTAAAAAAAGTTTACTCTCAACAAATACATATACTGGCCAAATTTCAAAGGAATCGGATGAAAAAAATTGAAATGTTGAGGTGACCCCCTTAAATGAGGGTTGGAAAAACCCGTTTTTAAAAAACAACTCACCTGTTTTATTGGGGTTTTATTGGGTTGTATTGTTTTTTTGTTCTTTATTGTATTACAGTATCCTAAATTCAACCTAATACTATTTTTTTTATTGCATGCATTAATAATTTGTGTGTGCAATTTAAACACAGTTTTTGCTACTCCGGTGAAATGCAAAGCTGCCAACCTATCAGGATTGTGATTTGGTAACTCATAAATATATGATTTTCATGCTCTTTCAGTTTTACTCTCAGTGCCGTCAAGCTCTCATGATACCACAGCCTCGGCACCTGCATTAGCTTTTTAAGCCTACTAGTATCCTGTCTACAAGATCCTTTCTTTCTGCATTAGCATCCAACTACAGTGAAGTCAACTGCACCATCACAAGTAAAATGGAGAAGGACTTTTGAGCTCTTTTGCACTTCTTCAGAAGGCAAAGAAGAAATATATGCATAACTAGGAAAGTTTTACATTAGTTCAAATATTAATTCTGTTGTGACAGAAAATTGAGAGTCTGTTCTGTTCTCTGTATGATGCGACCTGGATTTTACCACCAGACTATACCGCCAGTCGGCACACAGTCGGTGACAATGTTTGGTATGGGATTGGGGCTGGGAAAGCTCAAATGCTTCTTAAAATATTCAAACATTTGAGGCCAAAATATGTTGGACTCTAAGATGATATAATTAACACAACCACTGGGAGGAGAGACTTCCACATGATAGTACCAATTGTGTTGTCCAACCCATAGGAAGAAATAAAGGTTCAAATTAGATTCAATGGATCAATATTGGAAATGGAGTCAGTACAAGAAAAACCATAAAACCTGCAATGTGCCTTTGTTACACGTTTATGCATTCATAGGTGACTTCAAATAAAAAATTCAAACATTTGAGGCCAAAATATGTTGGACTCTAAGATGATATAATTAACACAAACCACTGGGAGGAGAGACTTCCACATGATAGTACCAATTGTGTTGTCCAACCCATAGGAAGAAATAAAGGTTCAAATTAGATTCAATGGATCAATATTGAAAATGGAGTCAGCACAAGAAAAACCATAAAACCTGCAATGTGCCTTTGTTACACGTTTATGCATTCATAGGTGACTTCAAATAAAAAAACACCAAGCTGATCGGTGGTTTGGCTTGTTTTTCATTGTTTTTTGGGTGTTTTTTCTGTGTGGGGTTTCAATAACAGCACTGCCTTAAATGACGTTTATTCGCCCATTCATACTTTCTAGAGCAAAGCAGTTATTGAATATGATATTTGTAAAATCCACCTTGCTATTAGATGATTAGATGAATTTATTTGTATGGACAGCATTGGTTTAGTTGGCGCCATTTCATTCCCAAATTTTTGAAAATTGCACTGGTTTTGTACATTCATATAGTGCGCTCATGGCATTTATTCATCAGAAAATAAGCATTAGTAGACGCTAAGATTCTCGAAACTAAACTACAGCGAACTCCACTTATTTAAAAGAGTGAGATTTTCACGGGCATTGTAAAAGGAATGTGATTCGACTGGAATTAGTAGAGTTGGTGATAATGGGTGCTGCAGCTTAAGTAACTTAAAGTGAAGATGATGAAACTACATATTTGTTGAAAAAACAGAATATTCTAAAATAAAGGTATTTTCATAGCACCAGCAGGTGAATATTTATGATCTAGTCAAACAAAGATATACAAAGAAACAGGGAAATTTTATTTACCTCATTTGGGCTCAGGCATGTAAACATTATCGGAGACGAGTAGAAACGTGCATCGAAGAAACCACTCTGGGAGTGTAATGAGGCCTAACTGGTTTATGTGTTTTCTAAATACCGTTTTCGCAAATTATGTTCGCTTCGTGTTATTTTTATTCGCTTGATTTTTTACAGGGATTTTTTCTACATCAATAAATACATCGGCCGCTCACACTTATTTTCCTTGTTTTAAGAAGTATAGAGCGAAGACGCCATGCACGTGGGAATAATGAAAGAAATTGCCGTTTGGATGGGCGTTAAAAAACAGGTTACGTTAACGTCATAAAAAGAAAACTTTGCGAGCTCGCCATGCAGCTGCAAGTAAAACTAGAGAAATGACTTAACAGACAAATGAACTTCAGTGGATTTTATTGCTGAGGAGGGTTTTATAGATAGCAATAGGGATAAATTTCAAGCAACCAATGCTTTTTAAAAATGTATTAAATAAATGTCAAATTCTTATCTGATGAGGGACACAAACTTTGGAACATCGTTTAAAATCACTCGAATGTATTTTACATTCGACAAAATGACAGATCCAAACAATCGTTTTTTCTGTCGTGTTTTTGTGTTGTTTAATAAATATTTCGTTTTGATAAATCACATCACTCTTCTCCGGTAATCTTATCTCAATAGGAGTAGAAAAAATATATACCAAGGGAGAAAATACCATCTCATATGGGGAAAATGTCGAGTTAATTCGTCCACAAGCACTTAGCATGGAGTTTACTCGACCATTTTCCTCAATTGCGAGCCCCATAAAGAATGGGGAACAGGAGTTGTAGTTCTTGACAGCTGGGCATGTACACAAAACACATTCATAGTTTTGAAACTCAACATTTGACACTTGGTTGAAACAAATTCAAGGTTCTTTGCAGGAAACGTTTTTCCGGGAAATTGGTATTCCGCAAGAGTAAAATCTGTCAGTTTATTAAGAAGTCTACATGATGCAAAACTTCTTGGAAAAAAGGTTGGTGAAGTAATTGTTGAAGAAATGGACGTGCAGTGAGCGAAAGAAAGAATTTGCTCTCAGTGAGCGAGAGAAAGAATTCATTCGAAGTGAGCGAAAGAGCATATTCAATGGTCGTTCTCAAAATAGGGTTGTCTGAAGTGGTGTAGTGGTACATTGAAGTACAACGTTTTTAGTCCCCACGGTGTGAAGTGTGTGTCATACAAATCTGGTGTAAAAGGAGATGAGCTACACAGGTAATATTTCCGTATGTGGCTTTTTTAGCGTAGGTTCTCTACGTCGTATTCAAGGGCTGCTGCATAAAGATATATTTCTAATGAGTATCATCTTCTAGGTTAATCAGTTGATATCTCCTATAATGTTAATTGACTTATTCTCGATAGTTTGTGGATTTGAAAATAGTCGAACGACTTCAAATCAAGTAATGCTCAGAGCATTCTCTCCTTGGCTAAATATGTGATGTATTCTGTAATTCTGATTGGTTTTCTGCTGTATATTGATTAGGAAAAGGGAGCAAAGACGTTGAATTTCCACACGATTCTGAGCTCTTAAAAGTGAAAACAGAACACGATTTAGCCTTCAAAATATCCAAGGAAAAACTTCAAATCTGTCACAACCGGTGTTGAAAAAATTTACGCATACTGTGAGGTTTTACTGAATTTGATCCTACTTTAAAGTACAAAAATGCTTTCGTGCGGCTTTAAACAGCATTGATTCGTACATTCAAATCTCTAGAGGAAAGCTTTTTTTTAAAATAAGGAATTTGAAAAATCCATCATGCTCTAGCTGATTGGCTGAATTTATTTCCAAAGCCGGTAGTGGTTCAGTTGGAGTTATTTCATTGCCAAATTTATGGAAATTGTACCTTGCACATGAAAACACCAATATTGGGTTTGAATGATTGAGTCATGACATGCAAGGTCCAGTAAAGTAAAATTCAGCGTTGAAATAGTGCCCTACACCTCATTTATTTTTATAAAATTAGTAATAGTAGACGTTGAGATTCTTGAAACTAAGCTACAGAGAACTTCACTTGAGTGAAAAAAGTGAGATTTTCAATTGCACTACGATAATAGTTTGATACGACTAGAATTAATAGAGGTGGTGGTAATAGGTGCTGTAACTTGAAGTGAAGTTGATAAAACTATAAGATAAAAATAATGCAAAATACTCTACAATAAACGTATTTACATCGCACCTTTCAATTATGACCTGGTCTAAAGAGTGACACGAAGGAACACGAAGAATTTATTTACCTTGTTTAGGCTCAGGCGTAGTGTATTGATGATTAAATGGTTTTGGTGTTATCTAAATACCATTTTCACAAATTATGTTTGCATCATTTGATTTTTGTTCGTGATATTTTCAAAATAAATGAAAACTTCGTTCAACTCAAATTTATTTTACTTATTTCAAGAAGTATAGGACGAAGACGTATTGAACGTGGAATAACAACAGGCTGGAGTGGTGAAGTGGAATATAGAAGTATTTTGTATTTAGTCCCCATGGCGGGAAGTTTGTGTCATATTGTGTCATATACATCTGATGTAAAACAAAATGAGTTAGACAGGCGGTATTTCCGAATGGCGCTTCTTTAGCGTAGGTCCTCTACGTTGTATTCAAGGACTGCTGTATTAAGATTTTCTTCTACCGCATCTACTTCTATTATCTTCTGCGTCAAACAGTTGACGAATTCTGTAATTCTAATTGACTTATTCTGGATAGTATGTAAATTTGAAAATAGTCATGAGGACTTCAAATCGATTAATGCTCTGCGTCTTCTCTTCTTGGTCAAATAGATTCCTGTAATTCTGACTGATTTGTTTTCGACAGTATATTGATTAGGAAGTGGTAGCTAAGGTTTAAATTTCCATTAAAGTCTAAGGTCTACGAAACACTGATATCTCTGCCTTTTCTAACGCCTAAATACTTGAAATAAGGAGCCCAGGAATAGACAAGGCTACTAATCTCTGAAAGTGCCTAATCGAATAATAGGTTTTTTAAGCACATCTTCAAAAAAGTCTTGCAAATGGAACGTACAAAAGATTTCATATTGTTCTAAATTTGTTTGTTTCACTCAAATACTGTTCACTTGACTGAGCGCCTTGTTTAAACTGACTTAAATAAATGTTGCTTTGGTAACGCTAATTGTTAGTGTGTTACGCATTTGTATTCTCCTGCATTTAAACTAGAGACTGTACATTTACTCAGCCTTGTAAAACGACATTTGAATCCCTAAAGGACATCTAGTTCATTTCTCCGCTGGATTCTACCAGTGAATTACTCAAAAATAAATGCCATTGAAACCAGTAAAAACATATCCTGATCTGTGACCGACGCCAGAGTTTATTTGTCTTCAATTAGCATAACTGCTCGACCAAACTTGAGTATTTCCAGTTAGAACAGCATCGGCAAAAGATAAAACGATTCATTGCGATACGCAATATCCTTTCTTCATGAATATTTGGGAGCTATTTTAAATTTACTCCTTTAAGTTGCCAACTCGGGGGGAGATGCCTCATGAATACGTTAATACACTGCCCACCCGACCGACGTACGCTCTTCGTTGTGGGCTGCATCTCTCAGTGATCGCACAGTGAACTAACTCTCAACTTGAGACTATGGAATTTCGTTTGAATATCGCTTCTTCAATCTCATTCGATAGGCAATTCACGTAACAGGTTTAACGTGTCTTTGTGTTAGAGAATTGGAAATACGTCTTTCGAACCTTCAATCGCTCTGCCATATTTATTCCAGAAATACAGAGTTTAATTTGTTGTATATAACAAGTCATTTAACTCTTTCACAATTTAAATGGTATTTGTGAAATTCATTGGATGGTCGACGTGCAAGTAAAACCGTTGGGATAGGCCTTTTTGAGGCTTTATTAATAAGTTTGCACAACTCTGTACCCATCAATGTAATTGTTCATGTATCAAAACAACAATTATCAGGTCAGTACTGTAAATAAATCTGCACGATTCTCAAAATTTCCATCGACTTTTTCGATGTGTTTCTAGCCTTTTAGAGAGTAGTTCAAAATTGATAAAAACAAGCACAAAAACAAAAGAATTTAAATCGGATCACACGTCATTTTCCTTCAGTTAATTCATCATTAAATGCCCTTAGAAATTTAACACGTGGAGATTGTTTCATTCCTATTCTAATTGAACTTGGGAAATTGACTAAGCTAGTTTATTTGTGTTTCGTTGCATACCGCCGAGGAGTGATGATATAATTCAAAATCCTTCCGACTTTTAGGAAAATAATTCGACTGCGAATTGTAACGGACAAATTCATGAGTGCGGTTTTGTCTTGATTGCCTCTCACAAAAACTATGAAGATGAAAATGCCTTCATTTTTGCGTCCAACGTTCTTTATTCTTCCACAAACCACAGAATCCTGGTAGTTAATTGGTGCTGATATTGGATTTTTGTTGCGTGCTACATTTGAAATATGTTATAAATAAGAAGTTATATTAAAGTGCGATGACTGGACGCCGAAAGTTGACGAATGCGTTCACATTCCTTGCCAAAATTGACCGCCTCAGTGCTGAAGAATTTTCCTCGCCTGCATTTCACGCGTAGATGTTCAGCATTTATTTTCAGTATTTATCCATGTACGGTGATTGCCAAAGAAACTTTCACGGAACAAATTCGCTTTATTGCTTTTTTGGAAATATATCACTCTAGTTTAAAGATAAATGTTAATGATACAAGACATCGGTAGAAGTGCAAATCACGCCTATTCCTGTTGAACATGCTGCAATGCAGCGAATATCGTAGTTAATAGCCAAGACAGGAATATATTTTTGTTGCAACGTACCATCTTTGTATGACTTGAACGAAATGTAATTAATGACCTTATAAAAGACTCAATACAAAACCTCAAAGTTTTTAGAACGAACTTTTTGAGATGAATCCCATCATTCGCCGAAATGAAAATAAGATGGTGGCTGAACACACAGCAAATACAAATGCATCAGTTTTGGAAGGAGTAGCCGAACAATCGAATTAGGTACATAAACTTCAACTCGAGTTAAAAAAATTAGATTGAAGGTATTTCCATACCAACTAAGTCGACAAACTTTCAATCCAACCGTTAGAATAATTAATATTAGTAAAAAATGGCATTTGCTTAATTAGCCACTAGCAGCTTGCTTTTCAACTTCGAGGAAAACACGATTAACCGTAGCATTTCGCAGTCAGCCTCCTCCCGTACTTCTCTCAACCGCAATCCAGCAGCCAATCAGAGCTGCAGTTTATAGTCGACCACGTCAGAAATTTCTCGCGCTGCCCGGCAGAGCAGCTCCTCGCAGTAGGGCAGCGCCACGAGTTGCACGCCCAGCGGCAGCCCCACGGCGTCCGTCCCATTCTAAAGAACGCAAGAATTTTAGGGGAACAACCTAGCGATTTTCAAATTTTGACCCGATTTGTCTGAAATTTAACCAGTATATATATTTTTTTATAGGCATAAACTAATTTAATATGTACAAAATCTGACATATTAGTTTTTTAGTTCAATTTCAGGGATATTTAAAAAAAAAGTCAAAGAGTTTTTACGCTAGAACAAATTCAAAGACAGTTTTGAAATCCTTGTAACATTTCAAACAAACTAAGAGATCCGGATTTTCTTTTTTTTCGTTTCCTTATGGTATGCAATTTTCGATCACAAACTAAAATACACCAATTTTTGTGTTTTGAACTGGGATAAAAATATTAACTGTACAAATTGGGAGGGATTCAAGTGCCCGTAGCACCATAAAATTTTAGGACACAATAGCCCACCACCTTAGAATTCTTTTTAAAAAATGATAATAAAATGGCCAATTTGGCCGAAAATCCCTGGATTGGGTTAAAGTGATAAAAATTTTCAAATTCAAAAAAGATTCTACACTCAAAGGAATGTTTTATCTATTGATCTAAGCGTCTGAAAATCATTCCAAATGCGCTTCAAATGGTTCAACGGTTAATCAAACACGTTGTAATGGTTTTTGTACGATGGCATAATTTATTTGAACATTAAAAAAAAATTTGATTTAGTAATTTTTCTTCTTCTTTTTGAGTGGCTGCCTAGTTTTCAGAAGCTGAAAATTCAAGCCAATTTCACCTTTGCATTCATCGTGAGGAAATTAATTTAATTTTTGCTCATTTGCTCATAAATTGGAAACAGATTTCTAATTCCCCAGAGGATTTATTGATAACTCTTTTCCTAATTATCTCAAGTCACCCATGAGCCTGATCTTTGTCTAGAAACTTAATAAGTAGCATATCCTAGGAGAAGGCAAGTACTCAAGTTAAATATTTACTGTATTCAATTGATTGGTTTGCAAGTGTCCTAGGGGTGACGATATCAAGCTTCTACCCTCGCAAAACCCCGTCCTTGAAACTTAACGCTACTTTACGACGATTTCCTACTAATTTATTCGGGCGTTAACATTCGATTCAATTTTTTCCAATTTCCTCGCTTTCAATTTAATTATTTGAACTTGTGGTTAACATATCATCGTACGCATTCTTGACATGAAATTTTCGTGATTGAATACACCCAGCAGACACTTTTTATCTAATAGGTTTCTTACGTGCAATTACGCTACAGAGCTCCACATGCTACTTTTCATTTCATGTCGTTTGTAATTTATGAAGGATGTAACCATTTCTATAACAATAAACTTTCACATATAGCAACTAGCTACCAAAATGACACGATTAAATCCGTTGGATTCCGCACCTCTTTAATGATCTCATGGATCAAGTCCGTGGTCTTGTAATGGACGATATTTCCTTCGTCAGTTTCGTCTTGACGCGTGACGGGCACCACCGCAGCGGGGTAGTCCAGTAAGTTGAACAACTCGGTAAAGACTAGGGCCGCTGGAGGGAGGAATTTCATTGCATTTATGGTACGCATTCGGGGGAACATTGACAAATTACTCGAAGCTTTAATTAAATAAAACAAACGTTTTGAAACTCGATACAAATAAAGATCATTCAATACAGATTGAAATAATTTAAGGTAATTGTTGACCGTATTGATGGGTATATGGTTTCAAAAATAGTAATTATTCTGCGCTCTCTAATTGCGGGAGGCGTGAAAGTTTTGAATAAATGTTTGTTACTTCTTTGCTTAAAAATCTGTCACTAGGACTTTGTTTTTATTTACTTGTATTTATATGCATAGTCAAAATCAGATTAACACAGCAAAGGGAACACATTTTTTCGTACCTTCTTCTCAATCATTTTTTGTTTGAACTATTGACATGGGTATTGCAATAGACTATCAATCAATGATCTCAATGTTAAGATATTTTAAAAACCAATGTTGTATATTTCATGTATCAACTTCATTCGAAAAAAACTTTTTTTTCATGTAGTGCTTAACAAATTATAACGTTTTTATAATTATTAGGCTGAATCATTTATGATACGTTTTTAAGCAAATACGTTTTGGTCATTATATATCTGAAATAAAGCTGAAAAATTATTTAAGCTTTAGTTATTAATCTTCTATGGGATAACTGGATTTATTCTCCGAAAATAATTTTTTTATTCGCTTAATTATTGGAATAAAAGATTGTTCACTTTCTGCTTTAATAACAACTCGAAGAAAAAAGTTAGATAAAAACTTGAAAGGCGGCGTTCCAAATTGACGTGTTACGTTTCAATCGAAATATCGCCATCATTTTTGCCTCTAAAATAATCATTTGCAACGTGTAAATTTTCTCGAAATCCAAAGAATTCGCATAAAAATTACGCAGAGCTTGGAGTTTTAACAGCATTACAAAAACATTTCAATTGGGTTGAATAACATGGAAATGGGAGAATAAAATGGACATGTAATATGAATAAATTCACACAGTTACTTCAAAACTGAATTTTGCAGTGCATCATGTTGGCCTGCGTAGTTCAAGGTAGAGAGGCATCACATCAGTTTCATGGAAAGCTGCCTACTCTCATTACGCTCATTGAGGGCAAATAAATGCGACTCTTCCACTTTTCTTTTGGGCTGATATATATCAGTCGCGCTCGTGAGGTTTCTACTTGTTGAGTAGTGTTATATCCCGTGATTTTTTGGCAAAGTTATGATTGTTCATCATTACAAATAACTTTGCGATAAGATTTACATAATAAGATAAGTTAAACAAGAATGATAAATAAACTCACAGGTTATTTTGCTGATATGCTCAGGTTTGGGAGCGGGTGAGGGTGCCACGGGAAAGATCAGGAGATCCAGTTTCTCTTTCTTCCAAGCTTGCAGGAAGTTGTCGCAAAACTTGTTTCTCTCAACCATCTTTTTCCATAAGTCAGAGACCGTGTTAATGGTCACTGGAAAGAAAAGGAACCTTTATTTTAAAAACAGGATTTTTTCAACTGAAGTTTCTAGCTATAATTTCATTTTAATATTTTGGAGGGAGGTTCCGACCTCTTGAAATTTTATACAATGCAAAATGAATACATCACATCTGAAAAATATTGGTTTTCGAAGAGAACGTTGCTCTGCAGTAAAATTTACCCGAAAATTTTTACAAGAGGAGAACAATTGGGCATCTATTCCTCTTTGTTCGTGACATTCATAAAAATACTATTTCGACCTTTTCTTCGAAAAATCTTGTAGCCCTTCACATCACGTACACCCCAAGATCTGAACCATTTTCGTACACCTGCTACATTTCCGAATGGTATCAATGTGTTTGTATACTTTAACACGGCCGGAAAGTCCTGTTCAATCGTGAAGGAATTTATTAGCAAAATTGAAACATCGTTGATACATCGGGACTCAGAAGCTGATATTTTGGTAGACTGAAAGTTTTAGAGTTGTGCTCAGGCTGATACTCGGCGAAAATTTCTCACTGTGTCGATAGATTATGAAGTCACTGTCGAAGTGTTAAGCAATTGCTATATATGCCTCGCATTTTTGTGTGATTTTTTGTTATTAAAAATTAATTTTTTTAAAATAACTTTGTGCGTCATATTTTGGTGTGAAATTTATCACTGCAATTCATTTTTTTTAATTCGTTGCTGAGCCTTAAAATCCAGTAATAAGGGAGAATAAATTAAATCAGTTAATCAACATTCTCGACTTTTTGTGACATATGAATGAAGGGAACTGCAAATAATTTCTCACACTAGCTGCCGAGAACACATTGATGCTCTATGTAGATGAGCACACACCTGAGCAATTTTCTTCGTTATGCAGAAAGTGATATAAAATTTTTCTCAGTTAAGAGTGAATAAAGGCAATTTACCTATACATGTGACAAGCGAATATATGATGGAATAGTAGACCTATGAAGTGTAGGAGTTTTACGTGAAGTGACAAACCGGTGCGAAAAGACTTAGAGTTAGAGAAGCAAAGGTTACCATAATTTTTACTTAAAGATAATCTCGTCCAATGACAAGTGGCGGACCTACAGGTAACATTGTACGAAAATAAAATTAAATGTGTACTGACCAACACTATGCTCAGCAGCAAGGCCTCCGTATATACTCTTGAGTTTAGGTTTCAGCTTCTTCAAGTCGTCTGGTGCTAAGGTAGAAAAGTCTCTGTACCAAGACAGTTCGTCGTCCACGATTTCGCCTTCCAGCAACGCTGACGTTACGTCACCACGGTCTCCCATCACAAGTGTAATGAAGAGGTCCAAGCCATCTGCCATGTTCGGAGGTGTATATGGAACCACCTCATGACCCAGTTTCTGATGACAAAATTTCAATGCAAAATTAGAAGGTTTGCTCTTGATTGCTGAGTTTCTCATCTTGATTCGCGGTTTTACCAGATATCTATGCTGTGAGAAGCCATTTGAATGCTCAGTAAAAACTGTGCTTGGAATAATTTACTATACATAATTTTTAAATTCTGGATCTTCATTGGCTCATCGTATTTTTCGCCTCAAATTATCACCCAAGCTGTTTCATTGAAGCCAATTATATATATCAGTATGATACTTTACACTTTTTCAATTTGATACTTCTCAAAACTTCCAGGGACTTTGATTTTTCAAATATTGATTCAGATTAATAATATTTTACTTCGACATTAAGATTCTTGAAATGAGGATTTATACATTGATCGAAGTGAGCAAAATTTATTTTTCAAATAGAATGATAGTTCATAATTTTTAATATTCATGTTAATTATATCATTAATTAAGGATTTTTTTATAAAGTTTGAAGAGTTATAATTATTCAAATATCTATATAAACATACAGAAACTGTTTCTCCTTCCATTTTAATATATCTCTACCATGTGAAATTACTTCATGAAACGAAATACTTTGTTTTGTCTCAGCATAACAGCTTAACATTTGTTTTTGAATGATTTGTGATGAAATTGTTGAAATACTCCTCCAAGTTGAAAATACAACGGGCGAGTAGGACAGAAAAATTTAAATGCAAATGTAAAAATACACACAGTAGGCTACACTTTGATTATTTTAGGACTTTTGCAATGCCAAATTAAAAGCACTGCAGCCTAGAATTATTGTTTTGTACGATTGGAACAGAAGAAGAATATTTCTCTAGTCGCTCACCTTCCTTAAACACACTGACACTGACAATTATACATCGTTTAATAAAACCTGCTTTGAGCTACGACGAGCTAAAACATCTGCGGTCATGCTACATTTGTTTTATGGAGGCTTAACTATGGAGTGTTGACGATTTATTAAGGATGAATTATTTATCAGATTTGAGTGAACTACTCAAAAGTTTTTCACGATCGAAAAAGTAAAAGATGCATTTAAAAGTCATTTTTTTTCTATAAAGCTTATTGTAGTGGACTTGAATAGAATTGGGAAAGCATTGTTTCTCGTTGCTGCCTACGTTTTTATTAGAATACATCGCACTCGTGTGTAAAAATAAAAGAATACTCCATATTTAATGGTATCTTCGTCTGTGACGTCTTGATTCGTTTTTGAAAAAATAAAATATAAAAGTTCATCTTATTCTTCGCCATACATTGATCAATGAATCAATTTTAATGATCAAGTAAATGAAATATGTGTTGTTTATCACACAGATAACCACATTCCGATCATTCCTACCTCTATAAAGGATAACAATCTTTCCTGAGGCTCATAGTGGGCAACGATCTTTTAATTTTACCGCTCATGATTCGTGAGAAAAACAAGGTGAAAAATCGCAATGGAAGATTAGGATCATTGATGAAAATCAATTCATGACATCATGATACCCTACTCCAACATCTTGAACAAAGTGATGAGCGCAAAGGTTGCTCGTGTGATATTCCTGCTGCTAGGAATAATGCACGCGCGAAATAAAGAAACCGCATTTATTTGTAGTGGCAGATGTTTTCGCTCGTCATGAATGATTTTCATTATTATCATATGTATATTTTGTATATTTTACATGACAAATTTAATATTCATGATATAATCATGAACAATTATAATGAATGATTATAATCATTCATTCTCCAGTTATGGCTCACCTGGAAGGCAGAAGAAGCCTCCGCCAGGGCTCTCTTCACGCCGGGAGTGAGAGGGAAGAGGTCGTCTGTGTCCAGCACGCCGAGGCGAAGGGGCTTCTTGGATGAGAACATGGCATCGTTCCAGGGAATGGGCGGAATGTTCTCGTCATATTTGCTGAAGTTGCTCGACAAAATGGCCTTAGTCACTTCGCTTATCAAAGCTGCATCTTGGCACATAATGCCTGCGGTTCCGAATACTGAAGAAATGAAAAGCTTTGGTAAAATGTTTTTCTTTCGATGAAGCGTTGAACTGTGTGCGTTCCAAATATGAATGTAATGTGAGCTTTAACTATACTTATTGCTGAAAACTGAATGTATTTTCTTATTTCAAATGTATTAGAATTAGTATAATCTCATGTAGGATGTCTAGGTAACGAATAAGAAAAAATGTGTTGCTGAAAAATTACATTAGGGCAACTAACTGAATAAATTAGCAACATAGGATTTTTGACCCCCTCGCGATATTAGCATTTCGTACTCTGGGGGCGAATACGAAACGCAAATTATGTAGTAGAAAAATTTTGATTAAATTGCTCTCATTACTGTCATAAATTGTAACAAACATTTATATGATAGTATCAATTCAAGCATTTTCCTTATGGTGGTAACCCTTTGTGAGGTCTTGTCAGAAATGGAATCAATTTCTTTTGCTATGAACTCTATTCAAATTTTTTCTTGTTCTTTACAAAAATCTTGAAACTAATGGTTCTAAAAGGGATAAAAGACGCAACAGCTAGTCACTCTCACTTCCGCGTTTTAAATCTCTATCTGTGGACGTTGGCAGAGTAATGTTTGCGCACGGCAGTTGAGTTCAGGTAAATGGCTTGGCAAAAGCACTGCTTGCCGCATCATGCTATTTAGGGTGCAGACGAGGCGTGACTGCGTAAAACTTCGCGTATCTGTTCAGATAAAGTCGCAAAAAATAAGTGATACATAGTGGACATTTTTGCTTAGCTGCTGCGTTGTACGGCGCTGCCGGCCGCCTCAAGGGCGCTGCTTTTGTGCCATACTGTTAGCGGCCTGCCACATCACCGGGTAAACTTCGTGAAAGGGAATTAGTGATGGTGGTTTGTGTTACAATTGTCGTCCGGCGTTTATTTTAGTAGACAAAACTGAAAGTAATTCACTTTTGTTTTTCTTTCCCGTAATTTATGAACAAATTCAAGTTGAATTATTTTTCAGTCAACCAACTTATTTAGCTAGTGAATGATAATAAATCCCAACATCATTCACCTGAAGTGGAATGAATCCTAATTAAATGCCTACTCTAATTGGTGGGCTTACAACTCTCATAAAATTAAATATGGATCGACTCATTTAGATTTGCTGCAACTTCGGTATTATTCTGTTTAACTTCTCTCGTGCTTTTCAGATAATCAGACAGCGCTTTTTTTACAAATAAAACTAATGTAAGAGTCATGGAGAGACTTTTTTACTAAACTGTGTTTTCCAGTTTTTATCATTGCTCATTAAAACGGTATGGAACCCATCAGTCATTCCTATGAAAAACGCACCTCCGACTGGTTCTGGTACGTTGGCAACACCGCGGTTGGAGATCCTCTTGGATGTGGGCTTGAGCCCCACGATGCCGCACCAGCTGGAAGGCAGGCGCGCGCTGCCGCCTATGTCCGACCCAAAGCCAAGTACGGACCCACCTCCAGAAATTAGGGCTCCTTCGCCACCTGAAAACTCCTCGTTAGACAACGGGGAAGTTGAAAAACACATATAAAGGGGTGTCAGCAGCAAATTTGGGCTTCTTCAAACATGTGACGTTAAATTTAGTTGGTAAGTTTTTGTAATCTGGTGCTCCGGTATTCCTGAAATTGGGGTTCATCTTCTAAACGCTCCTTGAATTCGATCTAAAAAGCATTACGTAAACAACTCTATTTGAATATTCAACATTTTATATTCATGCCCGAATTCTGTACAAAGTTTCTTTTTTCATTTGTTTAATACAAATATAGCTCTAGCGCTAAGTATTTGTAGGGTGAAATGTTGTTGTTTTGCTCTCTCGAAGAACCTCCATTCTAGCAGCTCCACATTCACAGGAGGAAATGTTTTGGTGTTGCTCACCCGAAGAACCTCCACTCGAGCGTTTGGCGTTCAGAGGGTGGACCGTAGCGCCCCACAAGGGATTAGAGCATCCAGGCCTGATAGGATTGAAAAGTACATTCGATGTCGAAGGTCAATTATTGCTATTAAACATTAGGTAAACATCAAAAAACCCTAGCACCTGTTGAGAAAATATGTTGCGTGTACATTTTAGCATTATGAGGCAATGCTCTAAACAACATCACACAGCTGTAGTTATTTATTATGTATACTGAAGTCGGGTTGAAGAAAAATATACACTTATATTCTTGGAATGCCAATGATCTCGGAAAAAATAACCGAAAAGGTTAATATCACATCTGTTTTGGTGTGCACGACAAAGAGGGGTAAAATCTTCGTGAAATAGCGGTATGTTTGCAAAAATTTTGTGTTTTTAGCTGAAGAAGAATTCAGACACAAGCGCTAGTGTCTGAACACAAGCGATTAGCGAGGGTTGGCCACAGTTTACTCTCCAATTGTTTAGACAACTGATATATATATATATTGGCAACGAAGCGGAAGACGTTCACCCTCAAGCAAGAAAAACTCGGAAATTTAGTTAACAGCCATTAATGTCGATGTTGTGAGGATTTACTCTGACGATTAGTTACACACCTCAAAACATTCAGTTCAAATATCTTAAGGTTATACAAACTGTTTCAGAACTAGAGCTAAGGAATGAAAGGATCTTATAGAAAATCGCAAAATAAAGTGATTTTCATGACTAACAAAAATCTTAAAACTCCACCGTTTTCGAGTAATTCCAAATTGAAAAGTTCTTAACACGTTTTAAGCGTATTGGGCCACATGTGTACCAATAGGTAAATTGCCCATTAACGTACCGGTATGAATGCCCGACATTTTGTCGGTTTCGCATCCTTTTTTAGAAATAATTGTTATCATACAAGGTGAAATTTCGTGCAATTGTTTTTTCATATTCATTAGGAAGAATTAAAATTTTTCAAGATGAAAAATCGATTTCCCTATTCCGCTACTTACAACCTAACTAAACCAAGCGTTAACAGCCGCGTAAACGCAGTGAACGTGTTAAGTTGTAAATATTAAGCTCTCACTCGCCGGCTGCCAACGATTTTAGGTTTTAGGTGATCTAGTTGAGAAGTAAAATTACTGTGTTCACGAAAGTTTGTATCATTGATTACCCAATCATGCTAATTTAGACCATTTAAGGAATGATTCTAAATTTGTTTAAGGAAAAAATAACCTATCTCAAATGATAATTTTTTTGTTACTACAAGAGGTGTTCAAAGTGCCTACCGTGAACTTCAATGCACTTTTCATATCTGTCATGAACTGACTGCCGTACAGATGTGAAAAATTAGGCTTCTCAGCTATTTGTGCTGCAGCATCAACTATGCGGGCAACCAGATCTTGCTCTGAATCCACAGGGGTGGCATACACCAGCTCCTTCATCGCCCTCTACAGGAAGAAAGCAAGTGGTGTCATGTCTGGTGAGCGAAGGGCCATGTCACTGGGCTGCCTCTGCCAATCCTCCTATTGAGGAAACTGTCCATCTAAAACCTCTCGTGTTCCAAGAAAACAATGAGCTGGTTCTCCATCATGTTGAAACCACATTCTTCTACGTATGTTTTGAGGGACATCTTCTAATAATACAGGCAAAACTTCTGGTAAAAAAAAATCCTGTAGGCAGGGCCAGTAAGAGGTGAAGGTAACAAAATTTATATAGACCGATTAAATTGTCGTTTACAATTCCTGCCCACACGTTGACGGTGAAGCGATGTTGATGTTGATGAACACAAAATATGTGAGGATTATTGGCAGCCCAATGGTGAGAATTGTGCGTATTCAATACACCACAACGAGTGAAAGATGTTTCACCAGTGAACAGGACTCTCTTCGGAAAACCGACATCATTTGTTTCTTTTTTGCACAAACCACTGAGCATATTGCATGCGAGGCTCATGATCTGTGGGAAGCAAACTTTGCACTCTTTGAAAATGATGTGGGCGTAAGTTTCGACCGCGGAGTTCTCGCCATCCAATAACATGACTTAAATCGCCTAAATGGTGAGCAGCATAGCGTGTACTATCACGAGGATTTCGTTCAAAATGTTGTATGATTCGTCCTAGGTGATCGTTGCGTGGACGCCCTGTTTCCTGTCTGTTTATCATGAAGCTTCCATTTTCACGCAATCTTCTGTGTAAGTTAGTGAAGAACCTATGTCCAGAAACCTCACGGTTAGGATAGCGATCTTTGTACAACTGTGAGGCAAGTCGTAAAGCATTTCCTGCTGGAGCTCCGTACATGAAATGCAACCCAGCAAGTTCTGCATTCGTGAAGCGCTCCATGCTTGCTGTTTGACGTACAGTTAACAAAATGACCAATAAAATTGCGATCTTCCCCACACAACATCGTCCTAAGTATTTAATTTTTAGATTCGAGACAAACATGCAACTGTTCCATGAACATTTCCCTTTCTATGATCCTCCGTACAGGTACATTGATCACCTTAAACCTAACTTCGTTGGCAGCCGGTGCGAGAGCGCCTAATATTTAAGATATAGGAACTTTTCAACTTGGAATTACTCGAAAACGGAGGAGTTTAAATTTTTTTGTTACTCATGAAAATCGCTTTATTTTGCGAATTTTTATACATAGTTCCATTGGTAACCTCTAGTTCTGAAACTCCCTGTATGTTGCGTAAATATTTATATGACGAACTACATCGCCGAAGCATGGATCAACCAAATCAAAAAAGGGTAAAATTATCCCCAATAGAAAAAGTGCACAAAGTTGTTTGATCTGTAAATAAAATTTCAGCTCATTCTGATTGTCTGCATAATTATAGCAGCGCACAACCTACTTCCTTAGTTCTTCAAACCAGCCAAATGTGCTTTTTTTAATCGTTCACAGTAGGAATATTTTAATAAACCTGAATCACTCATTATGAAGATTGAGCTAAATCTTTTCTCCATAATCGATGTTTCGATACACCATTCGGCATTTGATCTCAACGTGTAGTAAATATTTTCGTAAATAAGAATTATTTCTGAACCATCTATCCGTTCAACTCTTCTGGAAAACAAAAAAAATAATAACAATTTATCCAGCTTATCTGTGGCAATAGGTAGTCATAACGACGCAACATTTGGCATCACTTCAGCCTCAATCTGAATTAGGGTCCTCTAAACAAACTTGCTTTGTTACTTCAAACTTCTCGAATAAAATTTGGTAGAATTTCAAGTAGATTATTGATACTTACGTGAGAACAATCTGCGATACGTTAGTCTTGACGAAAGGAATAGCCCCTAATTCTCTGATGACCTTAACGATGTCTGCATCCTGCTGTGCGGGTTGGTTGACTCGCTTCAACAAACCGTACGTCGAGTCCGTGCCTTCTACGTCGATGTTGTCTTTAATGCTCACCGGCAGTCCAAAAAGTGGAGGCTTTTTGTCGCTTGCAAGAGCATCCAAAGCGGCGGCTTTTGCCTGCACAAAAGAAAATATCGAATGAATATTTTCCTCATCATCAGATATCTGTCTACATTTCTTGACGATGCCATGCCTTCACGCAAGTCTTAGGAACCTTTGTGCTCGAGCAACGCCTTACCATTAATTATTTTCTATGCAATGTATTACTCATAACTAACTCTAGCTCCAGCGTTGGGTCTCGGCTTCCTAATCTTTGTCCGTCGAGTATATTATTAAAACACTGAAATAACTAATAAATATGTAGCGAATACAGTGGAAACAGTTTTTAAAATCTAATTAGGACAGTGGAGTGAATAGAAGGAATGGCGAAACTTACTCACTTTTTAAAGAATATTTATAATACCCTGTAAATTATTACTAGTGAAAAGTTTAGGTTGAGTCTATTTTATATTTAAATTACTGTAAATATTTGAAACTCTTCAGTTTTAATTGCGAAAGTTGCTTCAGTAATTAAGTTGCAGGTTACCTCAGCTTCTTCAAACTCAAACAAAGGATAATATTAACATTTCAATTACATTTAAAGTTAACTGACCTTCGTTTTATGAAATGCGGTGGAATTATCAACTGCCTTTTGAACTCTCTGCCTTTCAACTGCCTTTTGAATTTATTGGTGCATTTGAGTGATCAATGTTGCGTTCTTTTGCAATTTTTCACTTGATCGCCCTCGATTCTTTCAAACGCAACGGAAAATGAGGAAGAATGAAGGTTTTATTCCCTCAACTGGGTGTTCAGGTGCAGAATAAAAGATGAACCGCTGGGTGACGCCAGCTCAATTTTGTGTAATGTTGGATTCGAGTGACGAAAACCTTGATTTTACCAAAAAATCAGCGAGGGCGAGAAAAAATTGAATATCATCTCAAAATTTGTTGATAAGTGCAGAATAGTTTCTATGATATGTAACTGAAAGTGAATGCGTTAAGTTATCTGAAATATTGTGTGATACTTTGTTGACCACATGCACCATTAGGTTAAGAATTTTCAATGCTTTATCTGAATAATTGGGACGTTGCTTCGACTGGTTCCCAGTATCGGTATGTTTCCCATTCACTGGTAAAAATAGTAATTTAATGAATTTTCTGTTGTTCGAATAACTAATTTATTGAATAGTTGAACTTACTTCCTCTTATACATCAAAACACAACGATTATAAAAATAAAAAAAGGGTTTCATCAACAGTAAAAATGTATTATAAGTTTCATCAGTTGATATTTTCGTACTTATAATGCCAATCAATTAAAAATAATTTTGAATTTTAAATATTTTTTTTACTGGGTGATTTAAAGCTTATTTACCACAGAATAAATTAAAATTTCTACGATTTCCCCGTCACGTTAGTCTTTAATTTATGTTGTGAGATTTAAAATTGGGATGAAATTATGATTATATATTTCGTAGAAGATTACACCAGCATTTGCAATTATTCAAAGTGACACCCTTGATATTCTGAATCTGAAATTTCATTTTACTGCCACGGTAAATTACTCGTCGTTGAAACTTCAGTTGAGTATTCCTGGGAGTTCCTCACCTTTGCGCTGGGGATGAATTCAGTAACGCAGTTGGTGGCCTTTGTAACCTCTATGGCCTGCAACACAAAATCATTTTAAATAAATGCTTTATTGTCATTTTCTTCGTCTTATTTGTACGGTATTCGCTCTGCTTAAATTTGGGACCTACTGTTTCTGATATTGTCAGGGAAGTTACTTTTCTCAAGGCGAATGATCATTGAGAATTTCAAAACGAAGAAAGTACCCCGTATTGAAATTATATGATCTAAATTATATGATCGAATATTTAATGAAGATTTCACGAACTATATATATAAAACAAGTCTGTTCTATAAAATGTTTCGGAGACCAGCTCCATCTTCAGTCAACAGTCCGCAGAGTTGAAAATAAAGAATAATACCAACCTATTTTATAAAATACATGGGTACAATAAAATCTACAAGTGAATTTTCAATGGATAAAAACTTTGGTGCTATTGGATTCTGATTTTTCTTTGGAGATAAAAAAAGATCCTAAAATATGTAAATTTAAGTCATTAGATGCAGTGTGTTAAATAGAAAAAAATGGGTACCCTACTTCTATTGTCAATGTTCACATTAAAATTTTTTTGCTAAGAAATACTCCATTCCCAATGCCGAGATAGAACCACTGCAACGTCTCCATTGCGTTTTCCCTTATTTAGAGATTACACTGATAAAATGTCGGGAGACTTGAAAATTATTTTTAAACATCATTTTGCTGCTGTGTATTGTGTCTGTTAATTCACTTAAAGTTGGCTCCTTTTTTCGCTCCATGGACGTGATTCCTAAACGGATGAGGGCATCCATTGTGTATAAGTTTAGTTGTGTACGATGTATCATGCATCTGGCTATGTCGGCATGACGACTTCGCCATTCTGTATTAGGGCTGCACAACACGGTGGAGTCAGGTACCGTAGCGGAAGACCTCTGACCCAACCGCCTCATTCATCTACCCACCCGCCTTCACAGCAAGCTGTGTTGTGACCATATAGCAGAGGAAAATTTTTCTATTTTACGCACAGCATCTAATGATTTATTTTTTCATGTTTTAGAATCTCTTTTTATCTCCAAAGAAAATCCAGAACTCAATAGCGCCAATAGTTCTTATCCATCTTTTTCATGATTTTCACCTTTGCAGACTGTTAACTGAAGATGGGGCTGGTCTCCGTAACGTATTATAGAACTAACTTGTTTCAAGTTTATAGTTCGTGAAATCTTTATTAAATATAATTTCAATACGGGGTTCTTTCTTCGTTTTTAAATTCCTACTGATATTATCAATATTGTCTTCATAAATTTCAAGCAATTAGATTATGAAATCCAACATGCCTTTAGAAAGATCGTTTCTATATTTTACTGGCAGAGTTCACTATTTCAGCGATGATAACAATCTACATTATTTATACATGTGCGACAATACCCTTATGTTATACCGAACAGTTTCACTTAGTGATGATGAGAATTGTTATTACCAGTTATATAATTACTGAGGTGCTTCAACGAAATATCATACCAGATACTTTGCCTCTTATTTTACCGCGCATGCAACGAGGGATGCAAAGCCCCTTTCGCCTTATCTATGATTTGTTTTTATCGCATGAAGAGAGTACTCAGAGAAGGTCATCAGTGCTTATGAATTATCTGATACACACAAGGATGAGTAAGTCATGGAGAGTAGCGCAACTGAAGGAAAGATGCTCGTAGAAAAATGAGTTCAGGATCAGGTCATTGACAAATGATTAAAGCAAGGAAATAATGTGAAACTGAATATTAACATAGTAAATATCTGTACCAAAAGAATATAACATGGCTCCTCATGGCGTAAGGGGCGCAATGTCATTAAAATTATTCGACACGTATTCATACCCGATGCTTTCTAACCCACGGTAAGGAGTTAATGAAATTGGGGTTCGCTTCACGCAGAGGTGCGACACGTCTAATTGCCACCGCAGGATTTGTTAGGATTAATTTAGAGGTGAATCATTGGTTGGAATATGTGAATTTTTTCTCTAAAATAGAGTTCAGTACTGAGAAGTGTATTCTAAATGCTGTTAAATTTGTAATGTTGATAAATTAGCAGATAGCTGAACTAAAAGTTTCTTTTACTCTGGGTTGAAAACGACTGCATGCGTTAGCAAATTTTATGACCCACGAAGGTGTGAAACAAATTTAGTTTCACATTACGTAAGAAAAGGCTACAGGGAATCCTGCAATTTTTACACCAATGATAAATCTCGCATATTAATATGATAATCCTTCATGTTATGCATGTGTATAGCATGTTTCATTTTCTATAATGGTAACAAAGTCAGAAGAATATGACAAAGTCATATTTCTAAGTATGATTCTAGTTTTGTGTGTAATATTCCTCAACACTAGAACACCTTAAGTCGAATACTAAAGTGTACACAGTTCTGATGCCTAAATATCAACTCCTAATTTGAGTTCCATTATGAAGAATTTAAGTCTGATGACTTCGGCATTCATAGTGAATCAAAGGAAAAATACCAAGATAGAATGATTTTACAGCACAAGTACCTGAAGATAAAGTCAGAATCAAGTTGAAATATATTTATGATGTAACCGTCATTCAACGAAACACTGTTAAAAGTGGCACATGATGTATTTGTTACGCTAACTGCAATATTGCAATTTGTGTAAAACGTAATAAACCGCGAGCAATGTTTTCACATACGTCGGGTTATAGTTTTCATTTAAAACATTACAAATGAGACATACAAATGAAGCGATCGCGAAAATCTAAGTTGAGTTCACGCGCCTGAAAAGAGTTCAGATCCTATGGTTATCACGTGTTCCCCGATATCAAAGCACAAATAAGTCTTCCATTGTCTATGCACCAAATTCAATCCGAAAATGATTTTATATTTAATTAACATAGAGAATATACCATTTTTTCAAATACGAGACGTGTTGTGCTTGGTAACCACAAATACAAGGACAAGGAGAATTTTCTGAAATTCTGGAAGTTTGTAGAGTTTGATTTATCCTAAATGAACGAAATCTCAGATTTAAACACTCAATGTTGAACAATATGAAACCCATGAACGTTTGTCTACTTTCTGCTTAGAAGGAAGTTCACTTTCATTTGCTTTGTTTGTTTTTTTCTGTGCCAATGCCCGCGTTAAATGTTTTTGATTAAAAGCAGTGAAGCAGCTTGTTCCACATCTTATTTTGAATAATTAGCTGTTTATATATAAGTATGTACGTCTACTCATGCGTAAATGAATTGATTGTCTCATAAATACAAAGCTATTTTGTTATTATTATTAGTTCCATGTTCGAGTGTAATGGAAACTACCGCTTGGCGTTGATCGCACTAATACATCAGCTCGCCGCCTTGCTATTGTGGAGCTAATCCAGAGGGAATCCGTAAGACATCACACCTGGAAAATCACAGAACCGTTCTTGGGCTCTGGATTTGTGTTTGATGCCTCAAAGCTCTGTTTTCATAAATAATTGTTACAACACATTAGTGATTTTGGTTAGTCTTGGTACAGAAGAAAAATTTTGTATTTCACAAAACTTTTCGATCTCACTTTAGCCTGGTAGGCCTGCAGGACGGTGACGACCGCCAGTGTGCCGTCCCTCAGTCGCTGCAGAAGGTCCATTGGCCGTAGCGCCAACACAGCACTCCGCTCCTTCGTCAGCAGAACTCCCTCGCCTCCAGCAGATATGAGCTCCTCCTCCAGGGCACGTCGCGCTGCCAGGGCCTTGTCGCGATGCTCCTTGTAGCTGGAAAGAAGTTACTTTCTGCATGTACGATTGCAATTTTCCACGTCGCTTAATTACTTATTGCACTAAATCATCAAAACAGATCAAGCACGTCTTCTTGTTCAATCTTACGTGTCTGAAGTAAATGACTTGACCTCATTAGATCTATACGAATGTTTGTTATGGCTAGGTCACAATGCAGGTTGGGATTTATACAGTTCTTGTTATTAGAGTTCACATTATTTTGTGCCTTGAAAGAATGAAATAAAATGAGGCCGGTAACTCTGCTCTGTATCCATGATTGTTAACAGGTTATGGATGAAAAGGCCACGTCGTTTGTGATCAGTTTTTTGTCTGATCCGTGACGGACACAGAATTCGTAATTTGCAAGCACTAACTGAGCACAAAACCATGCGTCAGGAAAGTATTTTCCTCGGAAATTTTCATGTGAGTCCACCATGGGGAAATTAATAGGAATCTTTTTTTAATTCAACTGAAATTGTAGAAATATCATTTAAAAATATGGGCGTAAGTACATATTTTTCGAAAACGTACGTGCAGCTAATCATAGCTCACTGAAAAAAGGTCCTCAACATTGTTTTATACATGTACAGCCATGAGTCGAACTTTCTATAATTTTTTATGAAGATTTAATTGGATGGAAACCTGAATGGAATTATTTATTGTTACGGCATTATAGATGCACTTTTTACGTCGTGTATTGCAGGAGAAAGGGGTTGTATGTCCTGAATTTCAGAATTCATCAACTTTAATCACCAAGAGTTCAATAATGTTTGTAAATTTAAGGTAAGAATAACTTTCAAGTTTTGTAAATTTGAAGTTTTTCTTAACGTATGCGATCAAATTTCTGAAACAAATTAGGCAGTGCATTTTCATTTTCTTGTAAGTATTGACCATTAATAAAGAATCTATTCTTCAAAGATTAGTACGTAAAGTTTCCATTGATAGGATAAATTATTGTCTTGATGATTTTCCTTGAAGGTGCTTAGTAACCCGTAGTAAAAATGGAAATAAAATTATTCAGGTATCACAAATAGGAACGACAACAAATTCAATATAAGTGAACTGCATATAAATTCAAAACGTGATAAAGGGATACACCCATGTTTAATATTACCATGCAATCCCGGAATTTTAGTTAATGCTCCTTTGCGGTTAAGTTTTCTCTAGTGCTATGGAATAATGACTTCACGACTTACTCTTTTTCGGTGAATTTCCCCATAGTGGAAGTATTTCACAAACTGTTTGACCTGGTGAGGGAAAGAAAAAAAGGTTTGTGAATGCACAGAACTTTAGCAAAACTAATCTCTGTACACAAGTATTTATTTTATGAAAGGAATGAAAATACTGAAAACTATCGATTTCTTTCGGTTAAACTTCAAAAAATATAGGGAAGTAATCGTGATCTTATGATGAAAATGAAATATATCATTAAGCTTTATTTCTGGTCACTTATTGTTTTGGGTAGGAAACAATTTCTTTAAAGGTTAGGAAGCGGCCTTGGCTTAATTTTCTTCAACATTTGAATATTCATGCTTGGATGCTGCTGTAGAATGAAGAAAGTAATAAGGGCCCAGTAGTGATTAACGCAAGAAATTACTTCAGGGTTCTCTGGTTTCGTCAAAATACTTCAAAGATATAAAATGCTGGGTAAAAATATGATGAATCATTAATATGTCATTTTGGCGAAATCTGAAACTCCACTCCACTTTTAGGGAAACAAAACAAGCGCTCAACCATCACATGAAAGATCAGTATTTAACTCGGAAATTGAGATTCGAAACTTATTTAGCTATCTAGAAAAAAATTACTGATTTTTAATTCTAGTGTGACACGAGCAGAGGATGGATTTAAATCTAGAGGTATTAAGGATATTAGGTCGTTTCGTAAAGACATCGAAGAAAAAAAGGGGTGAAGCAAGGTGCTCCGGCCACTGTACGGGGTCTTGATATCTCAATTAAAATTTTGATCAATTTCAGTTTATTCAATTCACATTCGTTGCAGATGTAGTCTAAGAAGTTCATGTGCATGTGCTATCAAACAGTAAAGCGAGTAGCAACAGCTCCGTTGCGTGGTAGCTACAAGAAACACACAAATGAACATAGCACCAAGCTCTTGTCAGCTTTGAAGAAAGATGCTGTTAAGTTGCGTTCATCACTCAATAAATAACTGAGTAACTGATAAATTACTGACCACACTAAGTTAGCGTCTGAAACTCAACTTGACATGTATTGAAATTAGATATTTTTATGACGTTCCTTCCAAGAGAGCGATGCTCGCTACTTGGAGTCTCCTCACCAACTGCGGCGGTTGTGTTGGCCCCTTCATACAAGGACTCGCTTGTGAGATAGTCAAGTGCTCTACGTTTAAAATTAGTCCTTGACGGGAAAGAATTTGCCTCGAGAGGTTCGCACATCATTATCCACATTTTCAGCAAAATCGGGTGCTAGAGGTACCATTATTGAGTTATATATCTGTAAAACCGGTGCTTGTTTACTTACGTAAATATGAATATATGATTCAGTCGCCTCGTATAAATAATTATCTTCACCTAAATTGTCTAGCACGGTATCTTAATAAATATGCATACGAGATCTAATCATCAAGCATAAACGAATAAGAAAAGTTGTCACTAAAAATTAGTACGCTAAAACAGCAATTCGGTGCTTAGCCAATTCTGCTCGATAGAAACGTCGAGTTCGCTTCGAATGCAGTTTTCTTCCTTCGTGACTGTGAGTGCCATTCTATTGAGCTGCACCAACAGCAGTACAATAGTGACCACTGTTTAAAAATCGTATCAGATGGCATCGAGTACTGTAATAGTGCGCAGATGTTCTTCACTGCTTCAAGTTGCTTGTAGCCAGAATCGATCTTCGTTGCCACTAGAACTGTCTATACGCGCAATGCACTGCTCTAATCCGACCCTAGGGTGCTTGCTCTTGGTGCAGAAAACCGATGAAAACACTGAGCCAATTTTAACTAAGTAATCTTCCATAACGGGAAATGATGTCTTAACCCATTTTACAAGGAACCACAATAACTAAACATGTTCATACAGGTGAAAACAAAGATAAGCATTAATGACGTAATCGACTCAATAGGCGCGGAAGGAATGAACCGTAAAATTCAGTCGCCTTCGCAGAAGTCGAGAAGAATGAAATAACTCTACAATGCGTTGAAAAACAGTAGCATTTAATTCGGTATGAATTATTTAAAAATTTGAATCGCACAGATTGTCTTAAGTTTGTCATAATGAATCAAAGAAGTTGAGATTGCATCAGTGCATTTTAGCTTGAATAGTATTCATCTGCGTAAATAATGAACGCATCGTAAGGATTTCTTTGAAAGGGAAGGAATAATCTTTTTGAATCCTTCCCCGATGGATATTAACCAATTAACCTTCCAAGTCTAATTTTCATTATTCTTAACTTATACTTAATAGTCAATTTCGCTCGTTTCGAGGAGAAACAAATTTTTGTTAAACACAGCGAACAAACTAACATTTTTATGATTGATATTTGCAAGAAATTTTGTGCTCTCAATTGCTGGAAATGACCTAATCGCTGCGTTGATCATTTCCCCTTAGTCCATTCAATAGAAATTTACATCTAATTCTGTATATCTTCGTTAGCTAATTTTCTCATTGTTGAATATTCAGATCGCATTTTTTTCAATTAAAGTTTGTAGCAGCCAATGGATACCAGAAAGTTAGAGTTTTATCATGCAGAATTAGTGCGAGAACCTTCGCAAATCGAACCTTCATCTACACTCACTCCATAAAGCGAACCAAATCCAGAATTATGGACGCGAGTTCGAGCACCAGAAAGTGCAGCGGCGCTCGCTCTGGGATCACATCAGAAAAATATGTATTCAGGTATTCATGAAGCACCTCAGAGTGTTGACAGTTTCGACCTGAGTATTTGCGAACGCTTGCTGGGAATTCTGTACAACGGTCGTCAAAATTTCAATAACATCTGTTTCATACCAAATGTGATTGAGTTAGAGACTACGTGACAAGAGCGTCAAGAATGCGATTGACTCGATATTTTTAGATTTGTTTTTGGATTGAGATGCGCTTTTGCTTTATGTGTGATAAATTCTTGTTTTATTTAAAGCGACAGTGTGAAGTGCGTGTCCCAAGTGACCTGATGCAACTCGTGCTGTTTCTCATCATTTTTTAAGCTTACGCTTTCTTGGGATCTCTGGTGTCTCCGGCAGACGAGTGCTCTTTGGCAGCGAACAAAATGCGATTGATGTTAACCCCGCGAAGATGTTAAAATCTGATATAACCTTGCATCACTAACCAAAAGCTTAAATAAAACTGAGTGAAAAAGATTTAATTTTGCCCAATGTTCATAGATGGTACAAAAAGAAGAAATCAAAACAAGCTGGAATATCATACTCCAATGTTTGCAACAGTTGTTGCTGCTCGTTCAGTTCGACAAGATCATTTTGTGCTAAACTAGCAGTACGCTGATAAAAAGTGGTAAAACGTCATTGAAGTAATAACATGCTTCATTCAAATTGTAAATTATTGTGAACAATTGCTACAGAATTTTATCGATTCTTCTAAAAGTTTGCATGAAACTTTTATCGTAGAACTCGTGGATTGCCGTCAAGTTGGCGGCGGTGGGAGTGATGGTGTGCAAATCTCTTGTTATACCAAAAAAAGCTGATGACATGCACCATAAATATGCGTTACTATGCCGGCAATCAATTAACTTTCAAATGTTTGAATACGAGTGGATGTCCTAATGCATAGGGGAAGTTGTTGGCGATTCAGGATTTGATTTTTCACTTCTATGAAATGTATCAATTGCTTAATGTTGGACATAATTAGTGTATGGTAATGTTTTTTTAGAGACCATCGTGCACATGCAATTTTGGTGGCATCAATTATGTTTAAAATATTAAAATGTAGTTTTGAATGTTTCGTGTTCAATTAACGAACTCAAATCGACAAGTTCGCGCGGTTGAAAGGATCTTTGAGAACCGTGCGGTCTTCGAGAAAGAGTCTTGTACAACCAATAACATTCATGTTCACATAATTTTATCTTCATTTTTTATATGTTCATTGCCAGCTCATCAATATTAAGCGTTTTCAAAAATTTCTTTCCTCCTAACCATAATTTCAGCCACGTCATTTGCTGACAGATTTGCTCAACAATGGAAGAGACACATACAAAGCCTGTAATTTAGCTTAGATAATTTTACCTATTATACTTCATATTCACCCCAGGTGCCAGTGGCAAGAGCAATATTGTTGTGCTACAGATATTTTTCAAATGAATTAGTGAAATTAGTTTCTGATTCGAAAGTAACATTGCAGATTCCTTGAAGGTCTGAGAATGTCTTTCATTCTAGATTTCTTGAATATATCCTCAAAAGTCAATAAAAATTAATTACTGGAAATGCATGGAGTGGCAGCTAATTTCTTAAGTTGTTCCACTATTTCATATGATGACCATTCAGGGTTTTAAATGAATTTATTAATGCTAGTTAGTTGATGAATCTTATAATTCTGATCGATTTGTTCTCGATAGCATTTTGATTAGAAAGTGTTTGCTAAGATTGTTAGATTGATATCTCAACTTTTTCCCAACGTTTAATTACTTTAATGAAGCTAATGAACAGACAAAGATACTACTCTCTGGAAGTCCCTAATCAAAAGATTGGCTTCTAAAGCACACTTTCAAGAAACTCTTCCACTGGAACGTGAGTAAGATTTCACGTCTTTGAAAATTGGTTGGTTTCACTCAAATACTGCTCACTTTACAAAGCACTTTGTTTAAACCAACAATATATGTTGCTTTGGCAATGATACGAACTTGTATTATCTGCATATAAATAAGGTACGGTACATTTGTTCAATGTTGAAAAATGGTATTTGAACCCCTAACTGAAAACTAGTTCATTTCTCGACAGGATTCTCCCAGTAGAATCATGTGGAAAAAATGCAATTGAAACCAGTTAAAACATATCCTGATCTGTGATCGATGCCAGAGTTTATTTGTATTCAATTAGCAGTACAGTTCCGAACAAACTTGAGTATTTCCAGTTAGAACAGCACCGGCGAAAGACAAAACGATTCATTGCGATACACAATACCCTTTCTTCATGAATATGTGGTAGCCATTTTAAATTTAATCCTTTAAGTTGCCAACTCGGGGGGCGATGCCTCATGAATAAGTTAACACACAGACCACTCTTCGTTGTGGGCAGCATCTCTCAGTGATCACAGGGTGAATTTTCTCGTTGTGACTGAGGGATTTCCTTTCAAAATTGCTTATTCAATCTAATTCGATATTCAGTTCACGAAACGGGTTTATATTGAAGTACATGTTTTGCTTAGCGATAACGTAAATTTATTAAAAATTTAAAAGCGATGAATGAAATTCTAAACGCTTTTTAAACGTTTCGGGATAAATCCCATCATCAGATGAAAAACACACGACATGAAAATAAATGTGATTAGTTACAGACACCAACGATTCACGAGATATTAATAAATGAGATGGGGATGCACAGCGGGAAAGACCTAGACAAATCATTCAGTGCTGGTCTATCCTTTAAAATATGCAGTGATTCTAAAATGCGTACGTCAGTGATATTTGACCTCTGCCCCATGAATGAAAAATTATTGTTGGAGATTATTGAATTGCAGTTGTCTGCGTGAATACGGATTTCAGAATGGGGTGGTTGTCCTAGCCTTGATCCCGTGCAGCCTTGTGTTAGAGGCCTTGTTTATATTGGCCTTGTGTTCGTAACTTCAATCGCTCAGCTGTGTACGAGCATATTGTTGGAACAAGTTAAGAATGACTCGCATAGAATCTTAAACAGCATATTTAGATGCATTCTTCGGCTATACGACGCGTCGCAATTCTCCAAGTCGACGGGAACGAGAAACGGGAACAAACAATTTGCGAGCGCGAGCGCACCAACACAACTGTAAGAGAAATTTATCACTAGATTAACGATCTACTAAAGGATTATGTTTATTTAATACTGAAAGTATGACAACAGATTATCCTCTGGATTTCAAACATTAATTCTTACCGAGAAACGAAACGAAGGATTAGACTTTATTTTTCCTTGCTATTTTTGACAAGGTGAAGACATTTAAAATAACCCAGCAACATACGCAGATGCAGCATAGGCAGCAGAGGATTAAATCGACGTTGATTCTTCCTAAAGAAGAGTAAAGAAGCTTAGTGTGTAGAAATCATCGATTAGATCTCTCTTCATGAATTATTAATTTCGTTTATGTGACAAATTTCTTCACATACTCACTTTATTTTATGCCGAAGAAGAGCCCTACGGCTTTAAGAGTTTTAAGAGGAAATCAGTGCGAGGTGCCAGTCCAGCGTAGGCATGCGATTGAGGTTACGAATTACCCTAATCTACTCAAGCAGTTAAATGGCCTTTAGGCGCGTTTAACGTTAATAGGCCCTTGGACACGCTGAGATTTTAGGTATATTGGCCCTTGGACACGTTCAGATTTACTGTTAATTGGCCCTTGGGCACGTTAAGGTTTAAAGTTTAGATTAAGGTTAAGGTTAAAGTTAAGGTTTAAGGTTAAGGTTAAGGCTTAAGGTTAATAGTTAAGATGCCATCAAGGCAAAACCTTGAAAGCCCACCAATGGGCTTCACTAGAACTGTCCACTGGACTGGTCAGAAGCACGAACATGCATAACGTAAATAATCAAACGAAATAATGACGGCATCGTTCAAGCAAAAATGTACGTGAAAGAAAGAAAAAGTAACATAATAATAAAGGAGCACAACGGCGCTTGCTGCCGAGATCTCTCTCACTGCCTAACTACTTTTGTTCTGAAGACCATGTTCAAAGTGAGAGACGTTGACACCGAGAGGTCTTCATAGCGCGTTCTAAATTTTCTCACAATATTCTAAAAAAATTGAATTTGGTTCGTTGTTAATGACAAGACAAAAATTTTCTTATGATTTAGATGATATCGGTGAAATTCATTGGATGTGCGATGTGCAGTATAAATGTTTGCACGAACATTGTGGAATGTTAAGTAATGAGTTCGACTATCGACTTTCTGATGTATTTCTAGCTTGTTAGAGAATGATGATAAATTAAAAAAAAACAGCCATAAAAACATAAGTATTTCAATTGGATCACATATTATTTTAACAACGTTTCATTCATCATTGAATACTTTTGAAGAATTGCAAATGTGAAGTTCGCTTCATTCCTATTTTATTTAAATTAAGAAATTCAAGCAACTTCATTTTTGTTTCGTTGAACACCAACAAGGAGTGATGAATGAATGGAAAATAAATCCGACTGTTATGACAATAGTTCAACTGAGAACTTAAACGGCAAAATTGATGACCGCGCTTTTGTCCTGATTTCTTTCCACAAAATCTATGACAGTGTATGTAATTCATTTTTTGCCATCAAACGATCTTAATTCTTGCGGTAAAACGTGCACCTTAAATTTAACGGGTAATGAAATGGGATTTTTGTTTTGTATGAAATGTAAAATGTTTGATAAGGAATTATATTGAAACATGGTGCCTGAACGCTAAAAATTGAAAAGTACGTTTACATCAATTACCTTAAAAAACGGCTCGGTATTGAAATATTGCCCTCGTCTGCTTCTCACGCATAAAATTATTTATTTTTCCATGGAGATTGTCGAAGTAGCATCACACAAAATATTCGATTAACTACCATTTTGTAAATGCCCAACTCTGGTTGGTAGAAAACATATTGGAAGAAGTTCAAACCACACCAGTTCCCGGTGGAAATCTGTTCATACTGCAGTGCAGCGCATAGATTCCGCGTTCCCTTAACTCCATACTAAATGATGCCTTCTATGTTCCTCTCTTTTGATCGCATTTGTTGCCGATAGGGAGGCTTAAACTAACTAATAATCTAATCTGTCTGCAGTGCAGCGAATACCGAGGTTTATAGCCAAGAGAGGAATATATTTGTGTTGCTACATAGCATCTCTTATATGACCTGAACGGAAGTTAATTTAGAAACTTGCTAACCTATGTAATATCTAAAATTTTTAGGAATACATTTTCCGATATAAATCCCATCATCAGCCGCAATGGAAAAAAAGATGGTGCCTGAACGCGCCGCAAACACAATCTTATAGTGTATGAAGGAATAGTCTAACACTCGATTTATATATTTAAAACTTCATTTTGTTTAAAAAATTTAGAGTCAAGTAATTTCCACACCTTCTAAGCTGACAAAACTTCAATCCAACCATCGGAAAAATTATTGTTAGTGAAAAACATCAATTGCTTAATTAGCCACTAGATGCTTGCTTTCTCCAGAGCTTCTCTCAACCACAATCCGGCAGCCAATCAGCGCTGCAGTCTGTAGTCGACCACCTCAGAAATTTCCCGCACTGCCCGACAGAGCAGCTCCTCGCAGTAGGGCAGCGCCACGAGTTGCACGCCCAGCGGCAACCCCACGGCGTCCGTCCCGTTCTGAAGAACGTAAGAAAAAAATTCGTCAACTGCGAAGAGTACAGTGAAGTTCAATATTCAACTCAAATTAAAATTAATTTCAGAGATAAATTTTAAAAATAATGAACATTTAATTTATATTGCCTTCATTTAAATTTCTTTTAGTATTCATAAGAATTTAGTTAGTGACCGCAGGTCGGTCAACAGCATATCGAAAACTCCCTTAGTGCCGACCGGTTGGTTCCCTCGCAGGAAATGTGTTAAAATCAAATTAAAATAGAGGGGAACTCATTGCAAGATGTGGCGTAAAATAGCTTGAAAAATGTCAGCATTTAATTCACACACAAAATGTCAATAGAATAATTTACGGCGATGGGATGCATGAAAAATTAGCCGATAAGAAATACAATTACCACTCCTAAAGTTTGGGGGATACGTAAGACACTATAAATTCCACATTATGCCTGTCGCACATTTTTTTCCTTTCCTCACAGAAGCCGTTCGAGTGAAGCATTCAGCATAAACCAAGAACAACAAATGAGAACCTTCGAACTATCAATAGGGGCGTTTTCGCAAAAATCTGCATATCTGGAGTTGACTTACCGATCTAAGAATGTAGAGTCAATGAATGCCGCACTACAAATCTTATATACAAAAGAAGCCGATTTTTAGGAGGGTCACACGCATTGTAGTAATTCTTTTATTTTCATCTGCGAAAAATTTCGAATCCATTTTTACGATGAAGAAATTAGTTTTTTAGCTAGAAGGTGAATATCACTGATTACATCCCGTAATGTAAAAAATTGCTTAATTCCAACAGATGTTGAAATTTTCCAATTCGAAATGGATTCTACACAGGATGAAAGATTTTATCTACGTATCTAGGCGTCTGCAAATCATGCCAAATGCACTTTAAATGGCTCAAAGCTCAATTAAACACGTTGTATTTCTTTCCAAATAACAAACTGCAAAAAATGTAATGTTATTATCAATATGGTGTAAAATACTAATATAATATTTTACATAGTGCGTTAAAACACTAAACAAAAAATTTAATGTAACTCGAATATTTTCTTTTTTCTTCTAAAGTGGCTGGTTAGTTTTCGGGGAGTTCTAGCTAATTTTACCTAAGTATTCATTGAGAGGACATTTATTTTACCTTCGCTAATTTGCTCAGAAATTGAAATAAGTTTTTTTCCGATCCGTTCATTGTTATAACTATTTTTCAAATTATTACAAGTCATCGATGAGCCTGACCTCAGTCAAGAGACATGCTGAATACTGTGCATCCCAGCGGAGAATTGAACACGGGTTAAATATTTGTTGTCCGATGAATTTATGTTAGGAATTATGTTTCTCCTGAGTTCTTTTTAAATTGGCGACAATATTGTCGTCTTAAAGTATTTCATTGATTGCTTTACAGGTGTCCCAGGGGTGACTATATCAAACTTTTACCCTCTCTCAAACCCGTCCGTCCGTGAAACTTGCTGATCCTTTACGAAGATCTTCCTACTAATTTATACCGGCGTACACATCCAATTTTATTTGGTTCTTTTACCAATTTCATTTCTCTTTCCGTTGATAAATATGAACAGGCTCTGATTAACACATCAACGCATGCTTTCTTGACAAAAAAATTTTCATGAAGGAACATTCCCAAGAGATTTATTGTCTGATAGGTTTCACAAGTACAAATAGGTCACAGAGCTGCACAGGCTACTTTCATTTTATGTCGTTTGTAATTTATGAAGGATGTAACCATATCTATAACAATAAAAATTCACACATGGCAATTAGTTACCAATTTGACATGACTAAGCCCATTGGATTTCACACCTCTTTAATGATCTCATGGATCAAGTCCGTGGTCTTGTAATGGACGATATTTTGTTCATCAGTTTCGTTCTGACGCGTGATGGGCACCACCGTAGCGGGGTAGTCCAGTAAGTTGAACAACGAGCTGATGGCCAATGAAGCTGGAAGGAGGAATTCTGTTACATTTATGTGAGCATTAATTAAAGAAAACATAGACAAATTTCTCGAAGCTCTGTAGAATAAAATTGTTTATAACGTTGGTACAAATAACAATCGTGAAATACAGATTGAAAAAGTTTTTGCTGAGGATGTCGGTTAGGATATGGTTTCAATAATTCCACGCTCTCTGATTGCGAGAGGCATTGAAGTTTTGTGTAAGTGTTTGTTATTTCTCCGCTTGATGTTGTATGCACAAAACTCAAACCCTTTCAAAATCATTACGCAAACTTATTTAAGAATCATGTGAATGCTAGAGTAATTTTTTAAATAAATGTAAAAGATAATTTGACCCTATGTAACTGGATTCATTGGGTGAAACTAAAACGATTTTAAAATAATGATCTGCTTTCTATGTACTTAATGGATTAAAAAAAGTTCATTGTCTGCTTTCATAGCAACTGTTTTCATCATAACAACTTCAGTGAAAACTTGAAAGACTACGTTCTAAATTCACGTGTTACTATTTAATAAAAACCCCTTCATAGTATTTGTCTCTAAAATATTATTTTGTAAAAATTTTTGGATTTCCAGGAAGAGGTTTCAACATTTTCTCAGAATAATTATGAAGAGTATTAGGCAGAAGCATTCTATCTGTTTCATGGAATGCTGCCTACTTTCAATTGGGCTTGTTGAAGGCTTATAAACGTGACTCTTCGATTTTGTTTTGCGCTGAAATATACCACTAACCTCGTGAGGTTGCTTTTCTTGAACAGTGTTTCATTCCGTATTTTTGAAGATGATATGACTTTTCTTCATTACTGTGTTGCGATATGATTGAAATGATCAGATAGTCATTTAAGACTGATGACTAAACTCACAGGCAATTTTAATGGTGTTCCCAGTCTTGGGAGCTGGTACGGGTGCCACAGGAAAGATCAGGATATCCAGTTTATCTTTCTTCCAAGCTTGTACGAAGTCGTCGCAAAACTTCTTTCTCTCAACCATCTTCTTCCATAAGTCTGAGACAGTATTAATGGTGACTGAAAAGAAAAGAAACCTTCATTTCAAAAACAGGATTTTCTTGACAGAGCTTTCTAGATTTTATTTTGTTTAAACTTTTTGATGTTTTGAGGGGCAACCAACCTTTTTAAACCTTATACAATGACAAAACGGATACTTCACATTTAAAACCTCTTGGTTTTTCATAGCTAACAACTCTATGTGGTAAAAGTTACTCGAAAAATATTCATATGAGGAGAACACCACGGCATATATTCTTCTTCGTTAGGTGCATCCATAAAAAGTTGGTTAGACCTTTTTTAAAAATCCTGCAGCCCTTCATATCACGCACATCCATAAGTCTGAACCATTTTTGAGTACCAACTACAATAATTATTTTTAAATGACATCGATATATTTGGGTGCATTAACATGGCCACAAAGTCCTGCTCAACCGTAAAGGAATTTTTGAAAACAAGTGTAAAACCGTTGAGACCTCGGGTCTCTGAAGAAGATATTTGGCCTGATAACATGTTTTTAAAGCTTTGTGTTCAGGGTGAATTTCGGAAAAAAAGTCTCAGTGTAGATGGATTACGTAATTATTGCCGAAGTTTTACGTAATTACTTAATACGAGCCGCATTTTATGCAAAAAGTTTTTTACTAAAATTTCAGTCTTTTAATAATCACCTCATGCGTTCCATTGAAATGTGAAATTCATCACTCCAAATTCAATTTGTCAATTTGGTGTTGAGTTTAATACGGTAATAAGGGAGAATCAATTAAATATGTTAGTCAGTATGCCCGCCTCATTGTGGCACGAGAATGAAGGAGAATGTTAATAATTTATCAAATCAAACCTGAGAAAATTTTTTCTTTTTGCCACTGAGCACACATCGGCAATTTTCTTGGTTGTGCAGAAAGTAAAATACACTTTTAAATCACAAACTGAGAATTAGGGCAATGTAGCTGTACATGAGATGGGCGTAAATTTGATGGAATTGCTGGACAATGACGAGCTAGAATTTGACGTCAAGTGGTAAACTTGCAGCAAAAGACTTCCTTTGGAGAAGAAAGGGTAAACACAATCTAGTCAAATGTTAAAAGGTGGATGCCCAGGTAAGATAACGCAAACCATTAATGCGTTACTGACCCACACTGTGCCTAGCAACAAAGTCTCCGGATAAGCTCATGAGTTCAGGGTTCAGCTTTTCTACGTCGCCTGGTGCTGAAGTGGCAAAGTCTCTGTACCAAGACAGTTCGTCATCCACGATTTCTCCTTCCAGCAGAGCTGTTGTTACATCGCCGTGGTCTCCCATCACAAGTGCCAAGAAGATCCCCAGGCCATCTTCCACGTTCGGCAGCGTGTATGGCACCACCTCATGGCCGAGTTTCTGATGACAAAATCCCAATGCAAAATTAGCAAATTGGCTCATGATTGCTGAGTTGCTCATCTTTATTCGTGGTTTTACTAGATAGCTACATTTACTGTGAGAAGCCGTTTGAGTTCCCAGGTAAAGCTGTGCCAGGAATAATTAACTGAAGACAATTTCGCAATTCTGTTAACTAATTAGGCTTACGTATCCATTGTCTCAAATTGCCACCCAAGCTGTCTCATGAATGAAAATATGAATTTTTAAATATTATAATTTCCAATTTATCAGCATGATACTCTACAAAATATCAAAGTACATTGATGTTTCAAATGTTGACTTGTATTAGTGATTTCTATTTCAAAATCTGGGCTCTTGAAATATGAATTTTTACATTTACTAGAGAGAGGAAATTGTCATTTTAAATGCAACGGTATTTGATCATTTGCTCAAGAAAATGTCATTTGATATTTTTGACTTCGTCAAAAGTTACATTGATAATTCGAAAAAGTTTAAGACAACTTCAATTATTGCTTAAATATACACATAAACGTGAAAAACTATTTCTCCTTCCGTCTTAAAATCATTATCTACCATGTGAAAATTATTTTATGAAACAAAATGTTTGTGAAAATTTCTATTTTAGAATAGAAACTTTGAAATTTCCAATCATATTGATAGAGTTGCTCATGTGCTCTTCCAGGTGAAGAATACAACCGGCGAGTAAGATATCTATTTTTCTAATAATCCTTTCAATTAAAAGTAAAATTAAACACCGCAGCTTGTTCTATATTATTTTTAGGACTTTGTTATGACAATTTAAGCCCCATGTCACCGTAACCAACAATTATTGTTTTGTACCGTTGTAACAGAATAAAAACGATTTCACTAGTAGCTCCCTCTCTTTGATAACACTTTTACTTTTCACAGGTATAATTTTACATCGTTTTATAAAAAACTGTTTTTTACTTGGGTGCTCTGAAACATTTGTGGCCATACTACGTTAGTTTTATGGAGGGCTTGCCATAGAATGTTGATAAATAATTCAGTAGTAGTAAAATTTCCTTGAACTGCTCAAAAGTTTCTTATAGTAAAAAATTAAGGAAAGTGCTGTGGTCTGAACACAAAATAATACCATACGCGAACATGTAGCTCGGCTACACGGTTGAGGCTTGCTTCAAAAGCGCTCACAGCCCAGCTGCTCGAATTTGAGTAAGCCTTGCACCACCTCGCTGCACCCCAGCTCTGCTGCGTCGTGGTCTCCTCCAAAGCCCCAAACAACCACTCGCTGCCTTGCCTCGAGCCAAACCTACGGACCACTCTCTGCACATGGCTCAAACTGATCTAAAATCTCACTGATTAATCCTGCCGCAGTCACAACTGGCAATTAAATCCCCGAGGATAATGCACGGAAACACACAATGCGATTTTTTCTCATGAGCACAGCTCTTCGTAAACTGACTCTCTTAGCCAGACAACAACCAGCACCAAGCCTCTGCAGTGCCATCTCGCGGAGGCTTAACTTAAAGGAGGCTTAAAGGAAGTGCTTGAAATCCATCTTTTTCTCTAAAGCTAATTATAGTGCACTCGGGTTAATTCAGAAAGTTACGGCCTTTGCTTATATTTGAATGCATTTCACTCCTATGTAGAAAAATTAGACAATGCATCATATTTGATCGTATCTTTTTCAACGACAACTTGATTCGGTGTTGAGGAAATTAAATCAAAAAATCCATCATGTAACCGAAAAAGACATTGATTAATGATAAATAAGTAATTAAGAAAAAATTAAAGTAAGAGTTGATTACTTCACTGATGATCTCATTCCTATCATTTCTACTTTCAAATACGATACGAATCTCCCTGAGGCTCTTGGTGTACTAGAATCTTTAAATTTCACAGCTCAGTCACTATTCGTGATGTGAACAAGGTTGAAAATCATTAGCCTAGGTTAGAAATACTGATGCAAATGAATTTATAACATATGATACACAACTCCAACTTCTTGGATGCAGGGGTGAGCACATAGGTTGCCCTTCTAAATTTTTAAGAATAATAAGCAGGTGGAACAAAAATGTACACTTATTTATAGGAGCAAATTTCTCTGCTGATCATGAATGATTATGGCCCACCTGGAAGGCAGAAGATGCCTCCTCCAGGGCCCTTTTCACGCCGGGAGTGAGAGGGAAGAGGACGTCTGTGTCCAGCACGCCGAGGCGAAGGGGCTTCTTGGAGGAGAACATGGCATCGTTCCAGGGAATGGGCGGAATGTTCTCGTCATATTTGCTGAAGTTGCTCGACAAAATGGCCTTAGTCACTTCGCTTATCAAAGCTGCATCCTGGCACATAATGCCTGCTGTTCCGAATACTGAAAAAATGAAAAGCTTTGATAATATGTCTCTCTTTCAATGAGGCGTTGAACTGTGTTCATTCTAAATATGAATATGATGGGAGTGTTAACTTTACCTATTACTGAAAATTGAATGTAATTTTATTTTTTTAATTTTCAATAACTCAATGAAGACTAAGTATTAGTTCATGTAGGTTGTTTAGGTAACGAATAGAAAAATAATTAATGGAAAATTCCATTAATTTGTTAAACTAAATAAATTGTAAAAATAATTATATTATCCCCCACGTAAGATTAGAACTTCGAACTCTGGGGATATTGGAAAAGTAAATTCTGTAGTAAAAAACTTTCAATTAAATTGGTCTCATTACCGTTTTAAACCTTCTCTAATTTTGCATTGATAGAACCATTTTGAAAATTTGCTAAAAATGCCCGGTGTGAGTTTTTTCAGATATGAAAGGAATTTTCTCCACAATGAACTCTATTTCATTTTCTTCACAAGTAATCATAAAGGGATTGTGCTTAATGACTGAGCGATACATTTATTAGAGCTAAAGGATCTCAAACAGATAAATGACATATCAGCTCGCCACTATTGCAACCGAATTTTTAATCGTGCCGCTCTCTGTGGACATTAGTGCAATAATGCTTGCGCAGTACAGTTCAGCTCTTTAACATGACTTGACGAAAGCACTGGTTGCCGCAGTACTTTAGGGGGCAGATGAGGTGTCACTGCGTGAAACTTCTCGTCTCGGTTCAGATAAAGCCGCAGAAGCGACTGATGCAAAGTCGCAATTTTTGCCTAGCTACTGCGTAGCGCAGGTGCTGCTGGGCTTTTACTTATCGCTGGGCTTTTACTTTAGCAGGCAAAACTAAAAATAATTCTCTTAAATAATTATAATAATCCTTGGGTTTTTTTTTGGAGACGAAACTGAAATTAATTCTCTTTTGTTTTCCTCTCTCTCAATCTATGAACAAAATTTAATTCTAATTGAATCATTTTTCAGTCAACAATCATATTTAACTAATAAATGAAACTAAATTTCAACGCTATTCACCTGAAGTGGAATAAATTGAAATTAAATGCCTACTCTAATATGTTGGCTTGCAACTCTTTTATATTATAATCAAGTCTACTGATTTGGATTTGATTCAACTGCGGTATTATTCTTGATAATGGATTTCGTGATTCAAAAATTATCAGAAAGCCTTTTTTTAAAAATACAACACAAGTGGAAGGCATGGATCGAAAGGCTTTTGAACTCAACAACGCCTGTTTTTATCATTGCTGGTAAAAGCAACATGTTACTTATCATCTATTACCACTCAAAACATACTCCCGACTGGTTCTGGTATGTTGGCAACACCACGGTTGGAGATCCTCTTGGATGTGGGCTTGAGTCCCACGATGCCGCACCAGTTGCAAGGCAGCCGCACGCTGCCGCCTACGTCCGCCCCGAAGCCAAGCACGGACCCTCCTCCAGAAATTAGGGCTCCTTCGCCACCTGAAAAATTCCTTTCGTTAAAGAATGGGGCCGTTGAAAAATAAATATAAAGGAATGTCAGCAGCACATCTGAGTTTCTTCAAACATCGAATGTGAGGGGAATTTGATTGGCAATTTTTTGCTATCTGATGCTCCGGTAATCCTGTTATTGCAGTTCATCTTCTAAACGCTCCTCATTCTCGATATAGAACGCATTACATGAAAAACTCCTTTTAAATATTAAATTTTTTATATTCAAGCCCGAACACAACACAGTGTTTCTTCTTCCATTTGATGAATTCAAATATTGCTATCTAGAACATAAACATTGCAAATTTGTTTAATATCAGTGGAAAGCACGTAGGATCTTGGGAAATATTGAGTGGAAATTTAACCACAAGATATTTTAAAGAGTACTGTTTTCTTAACTGACTTCATGATTAATTCTTTTCTCTTAAAAAACGTCCACTCGAGCTGTGTGTTATCAATGGATGAAATGTTTTTTATTGCCCCCATGCAAAATCTCCACTCTGGAATGTAGAATTTACAGCGAGAAATGCTTTGGTTGTGTTCATGAGAAGAACCTCGACGCTAGCGTCAAGTTTTCGCAGGGTGAAATGTCATAGCTTGGCTCTCTCGAAAAACTTCCACTCCAGCACCTCCACATTCACAGGGGGAAATGTTTCGGTGTTGCTCACCCGAAGATCCTCCACTCGAGCGTTTGGCGTTCAGAGGGTGGACCGTTGCGCCCCACAAAGGATTAGAACATCCAGGCCTGATGGGAGTGAAAAGTATATTAGATATCGAAGGGGACTCACATAATGAGAGTAAGTACAAATTCAACTTCAAAATACTCTTGCGTCAGTCGCCAAAAATTGGCACGTGTATATTTCAGCACTATGACAGTACGCTGAAAATAGCCCCACACAACTTTAGTTATTTACTATGTATCCTGAAGTCAAGTCGAAGAAAAAATGTATTTAAAGTCTCGCAATGCTAATGACCTCGAGGAAAAATAACAAAATCGATTAATATTACATTCCATTTGGTGAACACGCCCGAGAGGTGTAAAATCTTTGTAATACAGCGATATATTTCTGAGAGTTTTGTGTGCTTTGATAGGGAAGAATTCATAAAACAAGTCATCGGTATCTCAACGCAAGCTTGGACTGAGGACTGACCAAAGTTTACCTCTCCAGTGTATAGACAACACAAATATATTGGCAAGGAAGTGGATGAAGTTCACCATCAAGCAAGGACTCTAAGTCAGTCAACAGAATACATCAATGTCGATGGTTTTAGGGCAAACTGTGACTGTTTAGTGTCATACTTGTTTGGCATTCAGTTGATAAATCTTACAATTATATCAAGAAAGGCTTATGAGCCGAGAAAAAGATAAACTGCATCAATTCGGAGGAAATACTGTGAGAAGACACGTAAATTTATTGAAAAACTGAACAAGCGTTGTGTAGAAAAAATTTGACGGCGGGCGTTGAAGAAGTTGGAAATGGACAGCAAGGTTACATCGCATGGGTCAGTGAATAGATTATATAACAGCAGCAACGACACAAATAATAAGAAAGTCTTCATCAATAAAAACTTCCTTGCCGATTCAACGAAGTTCATTGAGAATTTTCTTAGTGAACAGCAATTTAGGGTAAAAAAAATTAATCGAAATCGGCAGCCTCAGCAACAGCCATCGTAAGTCGGTGAATAATGGAGCCAAAATAATCTATCATATACTAGATGGAAATGGGAATTGGTTTAAAGTAAGACAGAGATTGAAAATAAATCCTACGCTGATAAATAGTGAATAATCTGGGGGTTGTTAATAAAAATACCACAGTTTCATGAGGTCCATGAGGTTGATTTTTTTGTTCTTAGCAAAAAAATCGCCAAAAACATCCGAAAACATTCATGTGCAACTACGAATTACAACAGAACAATTTTTTCCCTAAGTAGAGGCCAAATTGATTGAAACCACAATTTGACAATAACTCAAACGCATTTACAATCGAAGATAAATCATGTGTTCATAAATCATAATTTAAATCATTAAATCATAAATTCTACTACATCACTGAGGTATGAAAGTGTAAAGATTGAAACTACGGAGTGAAAAGTTTTGTATACGCTCAAATGTATCCAAAAGTTTGATTTTCACTTTTGATTTGCAGGACATGAGAATGTTCTTCACAATATTCTGAAATTTTGTTGCGGATCCTTAATTTGTGATTGCAAATCACTGATGTTAAATTAGGCACTTCGAGCTCCCATAAATTTAGACCACGAATTTACCATCATTATACCGAGCGTGAAATTAGAAAATAACCAATCGGAGAATGGTGCAAAAAGCACACTAAAATGTTTCATTTTTTTTATGTATTGGGAATTTGAATGAATCTGTGAAAGAAAAGACTTATTTTGCGTCACAACGTAGGAAACACCGAAGTAATGATATTTGATGCCATGATTCTCGGCCCGATATTGTCGACGAAGCTCCATATTAGCCGTCCCTCTACTATGACAAATTCCACACCTTTTATCCTACAAAATCGTAGCGTACGCAATTGAACGGTGTCTCAGAACAACTTTGCAGTGACCAGTAAATATTCACAGTGATATGATGAAAGAACTTTTCTGTTCAAACGTTAACTTTTATCAGTCATGTTTTGCTTTTTGTGACAGTTGACATTAGGGGAAATTACTAATAAGCTTGTTTTGTGTGCAATCAGTGATCCTGGCACTAAGCACATTGATCTTGCATCAGTTTTCAGGTATCTTCCCCAAGTTGTTCACTCGAGTCCAGTATTAATTAATGAGATTTTCATTGCATTCCTGGCATGGAAGTCAAATTTCAAAGGTATTATCAAAGTGAGACTTTTTCTAATTAGACGTCAATAGAGGGCATTAGTGAAGACTTTTTCTCATAAACTATCACACGAAATAATACAGGCATCGCCAAGTACGGTGGATTCTTTATGTTCAGGTCTAATTCTTCACAATAGTGTCATGAATTGCACGGTAGAGGGAATAGAAGGAAGGAAACCTTTTTAATACTCTGTAGCATTGATTGAAGTCTTTTTCTCCTTTTGATAAAGTTGATATTAATTTAGGGTCGCAGCTTTATACGCGTTTCTGTTCTCTCAAATATATTGTCGGATCCATTATTAGCTCATTTTCATTTTTTATGCAGATTTGAGATCTCCCGATTATAGCGTTTTTATGGCATAAATGATTGCATACTCACTTAACTGTCTCTGTAAAGTAGATATAAGTTTTCAGCACTTCTGCGTACCAATATCATTCCACCAAATTCGATCGAATGTCTCATCACAATTCCACGAATGAGAAATTGAATGATTCGAATTGGAATAAGATATTTTGAACAGATTTTACAATTTAATGATGCACAAATTGGTTAGTCTCCCATGATCCAATTTGAAACTCAGAATGTGATTGATTTGTCCTTGATTTGAAAGCTGTTAATTTGGGTAACAAAATTAGGGAGCAGCTACACTCTAGCCATTATTTGCACTTCCGATTGAAACATCTTGTGTTAAAAGAAAACCAGTAAACTCCAGAAAGGTTTTTTGCAACTATAATTTACGATAGAAAAACTTTTTTTGTCCAAGTAGAGTATAAATTAATTAAAATCAAATTCGAAAATAACTCAAACACATTTATTATAAGATAAATCATGGGTAAAATTATATTATACAGGTGTCCATCAAGGCTCTTCACCATTTCAAAAATTTGTTAAAATGTAATAGAAAAGATATTTCATTCCAATTTGTTCTTTTGCATTTAGTGTTTATTTATATTTTCAACTACATTTTGCTTCCGCTTGGTCCAGGGATCCTGATTGTGAAAGAGGTGCTGCTGAATTAACCACTAAAGAATTGCTGCCCCTTGAGAGAAAGCGCAATGTGTTTCATGATTTAATGACCAGTCAACTGAATATGTGTTAAAGTTTTGACTTGTTTGAATTTACTGGACGACTATCAACCAATCATCATTTTTCATTGAGATGGTGTACCATCAGATTGGGGATTGCATGTTCGTGGATTCCTCAATCAAAGATTTTCTGACCGGTCAATTGGAAGGCACTAGCCAATCCCTTGGCAACCACGGCCACCAAATATCACTCCCCTGGACTTCTTTCTATGGGGCTATGTTGAAGATATTGTGTATCGAACAAAGATACAGGACATTACTGACATAAAATAGAGGATTACTGATGTCATAGCTCCATTTGATGGGGCTATGTTACAGCTAAATTGAAAGCAATCGAGTACCGTCCTCATGTGCTTCGCGCAATTTGTGGTGCCAATGTAGACGTCTATTAAATGAGGCAAAAAACTTTGAGAAGCGCTGAATACAATAGAACAAATTTGAATAAAATATCCTCTCAATTGCATTCGTCATAAATTTTTGAGATGGTAAAGCGACCTAATGGACGCCGTGTATCTGTACCATCAATGCGTCCAGTTTTAGAAGAAACCAATAAGATATATATCAATTTATTCACGTGAGCTGGGGCAACAGCTAGTCACACGCAACATACAGTAGCATTTGGAATCTTTTTGACATCAATCTGAGTGGGGTACTCTAAAAAAACTTACTTTATTACTTTAATACCTACAACCTTCTAAACTAAAATTTTGGCAGAATTTCCATTAGATTATTGATACTTACGTAAGAACAATCTGCGATACGTTCGTCTTGACGAAAGGAATGGCGCCCAATTCTCTGATGACCTTAACGATGTCTGCATCCTGCTGTGCGGGTTGGTTGACTCGCTTCAACAAACCGTACGTCGAGTCCATGCCTTCTACGTCGATGCTGTCTTTGATGCTCACCGGCAGTCCAAAAAGCGGAGGCCTTTTGTCGCTGGTAAGAGCATCCAAAGCTGCGGCCTTTTCCTGCACCAAAGAAAATATCCTAAGACGTTCTTCCTACGTCTAATCTGTTGTTTGCCCACATTTTTTGACACTGAAATGCCTTCACGCAAATTTTAGGAACATAGAAGCACCTACGTGTTCGAGCAACGCCTTACCATTAATTATTTTCAATACAATGCATTGCTCAAAATTAAATCCAGCTCCGACTTTGGGTCTCTGCCCCAACCTTTCTCTGCCGAGTTCATTATTACAACATTGAAATAACTACCAGGTATGTTACAAACATATTGTGATGAGTTTGGAAGTTTAATTAGGCCATTGTAGTGAACAGAAGGAATGGCGAAGCTTACTCACTTTTTTCACAATATTTAAAATATCCTGCAAATTATTACTACTGAGAAACCCTAGGTAAGTTTAGGTGAAGCCTATTTTCAATTTAATTACTATAGATATGCAAAACTCTTTAGTTTTAGTCGCTAAAGTTGCTTTAATAATCAAGTGGCAGGTTACCTCAGCGTGTTCATACTCAAACTAAGGATAATATTAACATTTTAACTACGTTTCAAATTAACTCACCTACCTTGTATGAAATGAGGAGGAATAATCTACTGCCCTTTTAACTTCTCAACTGAAATTTATCGGTGCATTTGAATGATTAATGTTGCGTTCTCTCGCAATTTTTCATTTGATCGCCCTCTATTCTTTCGGATGCAACTAAAAATGAGGAAGAATGAAGAAGGGTTTTCTCCCCTTAAGTGGGTGTTCAGGTGCAGAAGATAAGATGAACAGCTAGGTGACGCCAGCTTAATTTTGCGTTGTGTTGAGATCGATTGACGTAAGACCTTAATTTTGCCGAAATGTCTCTGTGGGCGAGAGAACACGTTGCATTCATCTTAAAATTTTCCAATAAGTGTAAAATAATTCTTGTGACACCTGAAAATAAATGCCTTATGTTATCTGAAATACTGTGTGCTATTTCATTGACCACAAATACCATTAGGTAAGGAATTTTCAAGGTGTTGTCTTGATAGTTATGATTTTGCTGCAACTGGTTTTCTGAGTATAGTATGTAAAGTATGTTTACAATTTTCTGATAGGTTAGTAATTTTATGAATTTTCTGCGGTGCGAATAATTAATGAATAGCGAATTTGAGCGTACTTCCTTTTACACATCAAGTACAAAAAATCCAGTTTTACCATTGATGAAAAGGAGCTTTCATCAAAGCAAAATGTTTTACCGGTTTCAGCATTCAATGTTTTTGTACTGATAATGCCTACTAAATTAAAAGAACTTTGAGCTGTCTAAGTTATTTCTTACTGTGCAAGTACGAGCTTTTTACCACAGAATAAGTTAAAATTTATTTCATTTTTACGTCACGTTAGTGTCAAATTTATAATGTGGTGGTAAAAAATTGTTATTAGATTATAGTCATAAACATCGTAACCACGCGAGCAATTCCATTTCAAAGTGACACCCTTGATATTCTGAATCTGAACTTCCATATAACTGGTACAGTTAATTACTCGCCGTTGAAACTTAAGTTGAGTATTCCCGGGAATTCCTCACCTTTGCGCTGGGGATGAATTCAGTAACGCAGTTGGTGGCCTTTGTAACCTCTATGGCCTGCAACGCAAAATAATTTAAATTAAGTGCTTTATTGTTATTTTCATCTTCTAATTTGTACCAGATTCGTTCGGCTTGAATGTATTATTAACAATTACCGACATTATCAGAATTGTCGTTATAATTTTTTAAGCAATTTTATCATGAAATTAAACATGATTTTTGGAAAGATCGTTTCTAAATTTCACTGGCGGTGTTCACTTTTTCTACGATGATAACCATCAACCTAATTTTTATTTGTACGACAATATCCTTGTGTTACACCGAACTGTTTCACTTAGAGGTGATGAGCGGTGTTGCTATCTGTTATATAATTGCCGAGTTACTCAAATGTGATTTCACACCCGTTATTTAGACTTAAAAACCGCACATGTAACGTAGAGAATCTTTTGCTTTATTTTTTATTTGTTTTCATCTCATGCAGAGAGTACTCAGAGATGGTTATCAGTGCTCATAAATTATCTGGTTCACTCAAGGATGAGTAAGTCATGGAAAGTAGCGCAACTGAAGAAAAGATGCGCATAGGGACCCAATTTAAGGTCAGGTAATGAACAAATGTTTAAAGCAAAGATATAATATGTTACTGAAAATTAACACAGCAAATATCTGTATAAAAAAATAGCATGGCAACTCATGGCGTAAGGGGCGTAACGTCATTAAAATTGTTCGGCCCGTTTTCATACCCAGTGCTTTCAAACCCAAGGCAAGGAGTTTGGGAAATTACGGTTCGCTTCACGCAGAGGTGCGACAAGCCCAATAGCCACAGCTTAATTTGTTAAGATTAATTTAGGGGGTTAATCATCGTTTTGAATTTGTAGAGAACTTTCCCCTGAAAAAGAGTTCAGCACCGAAAAGTGATTTTAAATGTTATTAAATTTGTAATTCAGATTAATTAACATATAGCTGAAATATAAGTTTCTTGTACTATCGATTGAGAACGACAGCGTTTGCAAATTTATTACACGAGAGGAAGTGACAAGAATCTAATTTCACACTTCGGAAGAAATGGCAGCAGTAAATTCTGAATTTTTGCACCAAAAATGCATCACGCAAATTAATGTGATAATCATTAACGTGATTATATGTGTATAGCGTGTTTCGTTTTCGGTACAGGTGACTAAGCCAAAAGTTATATATATGATACTAGTGTTACCTACCTGTAACATTCTCCAGTACTAGAACTCGCGTCGAATGCTAAAATGTGCACAGTTCTCGTGCCAAAATGGAAAAGCTTAATTCGAGTCTCATTTTGCGTGGCGGGTGATGATTTCGGCATTCATGGAAGTTAAATTGGAAATATCACGACAGTATGATGAACTTTGTTCAATTTTGCAGCACTGTTACCTGAAGATAAAGTTTGAATTAATTCAGGTGAAATGCAAATGTCGTTTAAACTTCTCTCAACAGAGCGATGTTGGATTTACACAAATGATGATATTTCACGTAACTCAATAATTGTAATGAGCTGCGAGTAATGCTATGATACACCAGGTTTTAGTTCGAATTTATGTTAAAGCATCATAAATGAGACAAGCAAGTGAAGCGATTGGGAAAATCTAATGCGAGTTCACGCGCATGAAAAGAGTTAAAATAATGGGCTTTAGGGTAACCTGTCAGGTCCTATGGTAATCACGTCTCTCCTGATTGTATGTTTGAATGAAAATTCTTCTCTTAAGTGTTCAAATTCTGTTGTGTTAAATTCCTAACACATTTGTGATTTTGGTTAGTCTTGCTACGGAATCAAAATCTTGCATTTCATTTAACTTTTCAGCCTCACTTTAGCCTGGTAGGCATGCAAGACGGTGACGGCCGCCAGTGTGCCGTCCCTCAGTCGCTGCAGAAGGTCCATTGGCCGTAGCGCCAACACAGCACTCCGCTCCTTCGTCAGCAGAACTCCCTCGCCTCCAGCAGATATGAGCTCCTCTTCCAGGGCACGTCGCGCTGCCAGGGCCTTGTCGCGATGCTCCTTGTAGCTGGAAAGAAGTTGTTTTCTGCATGTACGATTGTAATTTGCTACGTCGTAAAATTATTCGTTTCCCTAAATCATAGAAAAGATCAAGCCTGTCTTCATAGTTTATTCGTACTTACTAGTGTGAAACAAATGACTTCATATCTTTAGAATTACACGATTGTGGGTTATTACTAGGTCACAATGCATGTTGGGATTTTTACAGTTATTCATAGCACAGTTCACATTATTTTTGTGCTTTGTAAACATAAAATACACTGAAGCCAGCAGTTTTAAAACGCAGGTATTCCTGATTGTTGACAGGTTATGGATGAAAAATCTATGTCACTTGTGATCAGTTTTGATAACTGATGCGTGACGGATACAAGATTTGTAATATTCAAGACCCAACTAAATACAAAACAATGCGATTTGAAAGTATTCGCGTTGCAATTTTCAAGGGAAACCACCATGGTGGAATTGAGAGGATTCTTTCCTCAATTTAGCTGAAATTGTAAAAATAACATTTCAAAGGACATGTTTTTCGAAAACGTATGTGGGGCAAATCATTGCTCCCTCAAAAAGCCATCAAAATCAATTTACATACATGGTACAGCCATAAGTAGGACTTTCTGTAATTTTTCAAGAAATTTTCATTGGAAGAAGGCTGAAGGAAAATATTTATTGTTACGGCAAAACAGATGTACTTTTTACATCATGTATTGCAGCAGAAAGCTGATGAATGTTCTGAATTTCAGAATGCATCAACTCTAAACACTGAAAGTTCATTTATGATAATAAATTTAGGGTAAGTTTAAATTTCCAAGTTTTCTAAATTCGAAGTATTTCCCAGTGCATTGGATCAAGTTTCTGTGAATGAATTGACTAGTGCTGTTTCATTTTTCAAGGGAGTATTGACCATTAATACAGCATAAGTTCTTCAAAGATTAGTGCGTAAAGTTTCTACTGATAGGATACATGGTTTAATTGGTGATTTTGATTGAAGGTGCTTAGTAACCAGTCGTAAAACTGGACACAAAATTATTCAAGTGGCACAGTTAGGAACTAATATAAATTAGAGATGCACTGGTAGAGATATAAATTAGAGATGCACTGTTAATTCGTTAAAGATGCACCGTTTATAAATTCATCAAGTGATGAAGCGAAACATTAATGTTGTGAAATTATCATGCCAACCAGAAATTTAGATGATTTTCGTTTGTAGTAATGTTTTCTATAGATAAGTTAATAGAGTCTAGTTAAATTCAAAAATTCTAGTCCAGTCCAGTCAAATTTTCTCATTTTTCTAGAAAAATAACTCCACGACTTACTCATTTTCGGTGAACTTTCCCATGATGGAAGTATTTCACGAACTGTTTGCCCTGGTAAAGAAAAAAAAAGAGTTTGTAAAGACAAGGAACTATAGCAAAACAAATCTCTGTACACGAATAATTATTCAATTAAAGGAATTAAAATAATGACAACCACCGATTTCCCGTGTTCACAGTTCACAAAATATAGGAGAGTAACTGTGAGCGTGGTAGGGCAAAGATAAAATATTTAATGATAAGTTCTCAATCGTTTAATGAATTACTCTGGGTAGAAAACTGGTTCATGAAGGGTTAGAAACCAGTTTGGATTTATTTTTTTAACCTTGGAATATCCATACGTGGCTACTATTTCAGAATGAGCAGAGTAATTGGTGCCTAGTTGAGCTTAACGCAATAAATTGATCAAAAATTTTCCGTTTTGGTCAAAAAATTGCAAGGATATTGAGCGTTCATTAAAAAAATACTAATTTATTTTGATGAAGTCTGAGACTCCGCCCTTACAGTTTTAGGGAAAGAAAATTGGCCCTGAACACAACACTGTTGCTTTTTACAAAAAAGTTTTTAACTAGGAAATTGTGTCTGGAAATTTATTTAGCTATTTGCCTGGATAAATTTAGTCTCATTTCCCTGCTAGTAAAAATGAACAAAAGTTACCCATTTTTAATTCTCATATGACACGATAAGAGTATAGAGTTAAATCTAAAGGTATTCAGGAAATTAGGTCATTTGGTATTGATAACGACCAAAAAATAGGGTGAAGTAAGGAACAGCGGTCACTTTACGGTATTTGATTTTCTCAATTTAAATTTTTCTTAAATTCAGTATATTCATGTCCCATTTGTACTGCACACATTGTCGACGAAATTCATGGGCCTGCACTGTTCAACAGTAAATATAGCTGCAACAGCTCGGTAGCAACGTGAAACATGCAAAGCGACGTAACACTAAGCTCTTGTCAGCTTTGAAGAAAAATGCTGTTTAGTTGCGTACTTCACTGTATAATTAACTGAGTACTGGATTACTGAAAAATCACTGATCTCACTAAGTCAGCTGCAGATATTTGTCTCAGCATGTAGTAAAGTAAAATATTTTATATCATTCCTTTCACGAGAGCGACGCTCGCTGCTTGGAGTCTCCTCACCAACTGCGGCGGTTGTTTTAGCTACTGTAAACAAGGACTCGATTGTCAGATAGTGTAGTGCTCTACGTCTAAAATCAGTCCGTGAAGGCAAATAATTTTTCTTGAACGGTTCGCACTCGATCGCACTAGAAAATCGGATTTTAGAGGTACCTCAGGTGAGTTATATTTCTGCAAAACCGGTGCTTGTTCACCCACGTTTGATTCAGTGGCCTCGTATAAACAATCATCTGCACCTAAATTGTCCAGAATGATATCTTAATTTGCAGTGCACACAAGAGCTAATCATGAAGCTTGAATGAATAGGAAAGGGAAAATATGTCAATAAAAATAGGTTGGTTGAAATAGCAATTCGGCGCTCAGCCAATAGTGCAGCGAGAGCAACGTAGTGTCCGCTGCTAACGCAGTTTTCTTCCTCTGTGACTCCGAGTGCCGCCACCCTAATTCCGACAATTTAACCAATTTAACTCTATTGAGCTGCACCAATCGCAGTAGCTGGCTGTACAGTAGTGACGACTGTTTATGAATCGTATCTGATGGCATTAAGTACTGAAATAGTGCGCAGGTATTCTTCACTGCTTCAAGTTTCTTGTAGGCAGAATCTATATTTGCTGTCACGAGAACCATCTATGGGCGCAATGTACTGCTCTAAAACGACCGTACAATGTACTTGCTGCATCGAATTACAGAAAACCAATGGAGACGTTACGCTGTTTTTTAACTAATTAATCTTTCACTACGGGAAATGACATCCCGATCCATTTTACAAGAAACAGCAATAACTACTCATGTTTATGCAGGTAAAGGCAATTATGGGAATAATTATTAACGACACAATCGACTCAATAGCCGTAGGAATTAACCGTAAAATTCAGGCGGCTTAACACAAGTCGAGAAGAATGAAATGACTCTACTATGTGATGATTATAAAACAATTCGGAATAAATACTTCTACAAATGGTCGAATCACAAAGACTGTGTTTAGTTTGAGAATTATGAATCAAAGAATTTGAGATTGCGTTAATTCATTTTGGTTTGAATAGTTTTTCATGTGCGCAGGTAATGAACGTGCTGTAAGGGTTTCTATGGAAATAATGGAATAATTTTTTTGAGATCTTCCACGGCGGATATTAACCAATTAACCGCCGAACTGTTATTTTCTGCTTTCTGAACTTGTACACAATGAGCAACTTCGTTCTTTTCGGAGAGAATTGAATTTTTGTTGAACACAGCGAACGAAATAACGTTTTCAGTTCAATCTAAGACACCAAAGCAAAACTTCTGAAATTCATTGAGCAGACAACCATTATTTGACCTTTGCCGTTCTGGGGATTTTAATTCATGGTAAATTGCCTGACGTAACATGGCCACAGGATTTTTAATGCAGTTTGTCGTATGACTTGCAATTGCATTCCCATGGGCCCGCCGTAACTCGCCAGGCTGTCCAATCTCCGACCCAGGGCTGGGCACAGCAGCACCGCCAGCTGTGTGGCTTCCAATGCTGCAAAATGGACTTTTTTCGGAGTTTTGATCGTTCTGCCGGAGTGACTTAATGGCAGAATTTTAAAGACCGTCTCTTCCACAGTTATGATATATTTTCACAGACAATTTTTGTCAGATTTAGCGACGTACCTTTGGAATACTGGCACTTTTACCGCAGTTCCAACATCGATAATGCGATGAATTCTGAATAATTGTAGACAGTATTATCTCAAAGTGACGACTAAATGAGAACAAGTTGTCTGTATACTTTACTCAAGCAATATTGCTCGTGCGAAACTGTAGTGCTAAAATAGGATTTCAAAATTCTGGAGTCGTGGAAAACTATTAGAACCTGCATATTCTGCTGCACTTTGCCAAATGGGGGATGAAATGAGAATGTTATTATCAGCTCGTCAAACACCCTAGTGAGAAGTTTTGATTTTATCGATTGTAAAACTGCTCGATTTTCGATTTTACCGATTTTATTTATAAAGGGTAAGTTTTGGGGATTCCCAGCCACGATGGAGTGAGAGCTTTACAACCTTCTTTAAAGAAAAGAGATGTTATTAATCGTGGAAATGAAAAAAATTCAATCTCCCCAAGTTTATGGAATGAGGTTGTGATAATTAGAAAAAATGAGCTGCATAGGGCTACTTCTACCGCCTCATCATTCTGAATTGAAATGCAACTTTGACATCTCTACGTGAAACGGATGCCATGAAGAGGGTTGAAACTCTTTTTCGATTAAGTCAGATGCTGCCGCGTTCTTCCACTGTCTTTCCCACTTCTTTGTTCAGACCCGTTATGAGCCCTCTCCCATGATGCTTCTACAGTAAAACGTAATTGCTGATAGAAGCGACCATTCATCTCTGTTTGGGGATTCTATTGTTCAAAATCCGTCCAACAATCTGCACATTAAATAATTTACTTTTTGCCGGCAAATCAAAACGACCTACAGTGCTACGATCTTTGGCACAGCGAGCTTTTCACAAGATTACCCTCGCATGGATGCGATGCAATCTTTCACCAGTCATTAGGTCTCTTCATGGCGTAGATCATAGCAGTAATTGAAGTCTTGCACATCGAACCTCATAACTTGGGCGTCAATTTATGTTACCCATTTTGATGCTCGGTTTGCTGGAATCATTTATCACGCTGTAATTCAAGTACTTTTTTGTTTGAAATGAATTAGCAATAATATTATAAATTTCCACACAATACATTTCAGAGCAAGCGTTCAAACAAAAGATACAGATTTTAAATTATCTAACGCATCGTATCCAAATATTGGCAAACCCTTAAAATGTAAAATTCTCAGAAAAATAGTTCTGTATTCCTTCATTTACTACTGGTGTTGCGACTGTAGTATTTCACCGTGGCACAAAATGGTATCGTACGCTAAACGTTGATGCGAGCGCTAGAGCACGCATTCGACAATTTAAAATTTGCACCACAGCAGCATGTGTGCGCCTAAGAGACACATCAGCTGAGAATGCAAGCAAGTAAAAGTATAGGAGAATTTCTGTTTGGCGACCATGACCGTCAACCTATTGCCAAGACATAATATAAAATGATAAATTAGTACGAGGAAACTTGATACAATATCGTCAGGATTGGGCCTAAAAACACTCAGAAACACAAAAAATAATCGTAATTATAGTGTGTGAAAGTATTCAAAGCCGAGCTATACTAATTTAACTATTAGAGTACGGGGAGGGATGAAAGACTGCTATTATTACCACGAGTGTCACTAATGTTTAGGATCGAAGAACTCTGCAGTAAACATGATTACCAATTTCTGACAGCGAATTTGTTCTTAATTGTTAAAAACGTTATTACTTTTATTCACTAGCCATTTTTTCAGAAAACTCACAGGTAGCTGGTTTCAATCCGTACGAAAACGGAAAAAGGCCTGCGGCTCAAAAAAGCGCAGGGTTCGCCTGAATTCTTCTGTAAACTTGCCAAAATGTTATGCCTACTTTGTACACAATCATCGGTGAAAACCACACAACAGACGCCCCACTCTGCATGAAATACAAGACATGAAGGTTTATTTACTTAAAGTACGCTCTTTTATTTCACAACAGAGTTACGTTTGGCCTCGAACTGAAGACGAAAATTTAGCCGATTTCACGGGTAGAATTCCCGACAGATGTTAACAATGCCGAGTTCGGAGTTGTCAACAAGCAGGCTGCTCATGAATACCTGCATACATGATTTTTAAAAAGATCTTACTGAAAAGGGCAAGTGCCAGCACATTTTAAGAAAAAATCAGGAGCCTATAATCCGAGGTCTGGCTCCAGCCAGTCCGAATACTTTAGAAATGGACCAGTACGAATACTTTAGAATTGGATCGGAAACCTGTTTTATTCTTGCTTCCTCAAATTCCGACGCAGGGGTTAGGACAGGTGAAGTTTGTACAGCTTGCTCAGTGAGTGTATAAATACAAATGGATGCATAAATTCGAAAATGAAGGTGTAAAATCCAGCGAGTTATTTTAGCTAAGGCTTGTCCTATTCTGACTTCGGCCACTCGGGCCGTTGACTTTGGCTGAGGTTATTCTGCCTTCGGTTATCCAGACAATATTTTGTTTGAACCAACCTGGAAATTCGTTAATTGAAAGAGTATTTTTTACAATAAAGTCATTTACTCAAATGGAGGAATATGCTAAGCTGACATAGTGCAGAGAAGCAGTTCAGAGATGAGTGAAGGGAAAGGAGGACACTTAAACGTTCAAAAATGTAACAGAGCATGCCATGAAATAGGCTCATTATCTTCTACCTTCGCTAGTAGCTTATTTGATAAAACACATGACATTTGCAGTAAAATATGGATGCAATGACTCACCATACCCTAAATAGTACGAGAAAATACATACAGGCCAACAAATTACCCTAACAATTTTTCATAATGCGTTATTCAGGAGCGCTGTAAGTTTCTCAGTACGTTTAGGATCTGTAAGCGAAATGAATAGAAGTGCCAAATCGCTAGAAATCAATAATAGTTTAAAATTAAGAACAGTGTAGTAACATGAATGATCTGTTAATATTTCGTATTCAGGGTTGTGTGAATCAGCTTGAATGAATAGACATTGCGCATGTAATGACCTCCATGCGTCGAATTGCCATGAATCAATATAACTTAATGAGCCGCATTTGTTGGTTTCTGCCGGTAAATTATTTCCCCGTTGAGGATCTGGCCAAGTAAATTAATCCAATTCATTTCTCGCTCGCTGGTCTTCCTAAAATCCAGCGGTAATCAATTACTCAGAGACTGAAGTCAGAAAGCGTCCTGAAAACAATAGTTCAAGGCTAAAATAAAAGCATATGAATGAAGCTAGGACGAGATAAAATGAATTTTTCCTTGACGCATCAATTACCATTCACAAAGCTTGTTAGAAAAGAACAGACACAGCTTCTATTGAATATTTAGGCAATAAACTGAAAATGTGGTGCGGATAGGAACTTCAAATGATTCCTCTGAAACGACCATTTACAGAGTATTTGTTCAATCATTTAAAGTCTACAGAAAAACCTATTAGCCTCGAGTGCAGGAGCTGGAGTCATTCTTTACGTCCGCGAGATGAACTTTGGCTTCATTTTACACTGTTCGAATGGTTAGGATGCACTCCAACTAAGGAGGACAATGAATAGTTACTAGGAATAGGAGGACAAACCAGTTACTCAAAAGAATCCTCTTTTCACCCAAACGCCCCAGAGTTCTTCTGCTTATCCTTTCCGCTTTTCGTTGTGTATATATATGTATTATGGAAGGACAAAGAAGATAGAAAAACAATGGAGGAGGCTTTCGGAACAGGGAAACAAATAAAAAGCAAAATTTTCTCACGTAATAAAAAACGATAATTAGTTTTAACCATTCAATAAACGTCCCCATTTGTTACCCTTAGGAAGGATCCGGAGTATGGTAAAGTTTTGGCTGATTTTAATGAATTTTGGCAGTCTGATACAAGCAGAATTTTGTTATTCCATGCGAAAGTTGTTCTCATAAGACAAACGCATACATTTTAAATCGAAGTTTGATCTTTTCAAATACGGTGTCCAGCTTAATTCATTTAACTAGAGGCATTCTCTTAACTGCTATCCAAACCACTCTTGGTATACGTTCATGCTCAGCGTGTTTAAACATCGCTGTGACTCCAAAATAATTTTTACATTACAAATTTATGAATCGCCAGTCCCTAACCTCCATGCGTAACAGTTTGCAGTTAATCGCGTTAGGCCATTATTTGTTTTCAATTATTGCTTGCCAAGTGCTGGAGTTTGCACCCAGCCTCCTCGAGTATTTTTATGAACCAAAATTCAGGTACAAATCAGCGTAGCAGTTTGCTGTCGACCTCGTTAGAAAGTTCCCGCACAGCCTGACCAAGCACCGCCTCGTAGCATGGTAGAGAAATGTGTTCTTAAGGATAAAAAATTTCAGGTGCGTCGAAATTAAATTACAGTTTAATCAAGACGAGAGAATTGCCATTGACGCAGTTCAAACCACGTTTCAGCTCTGATGAAGGAACTCAGCCTGAGACTAAAACTCGAAGTCTCCTCGTATGTTGGAGACTACTTGGAGAGATCTTCTTGCATGTTATGCGAGTTCAATAAATTTTCGCAATAATTACCATACCCATGAGGAGCATAAACGTTTGCACAAGGACCACACTGAGGAAGGAGATCCAATAGACTGTCTATGGAATTCGGGTGGAGTGAAAATTCAGTACGAATTCACTGGAATTGCTTCACTCTGCATGGAATGAGGTACCGAAAGTATGAATGTGGCTTACACATTCGAGGTATTTTTTCGAAAAGGCTAGATCAATACTTTTTCGAGGAGTATGTAGATATGCGTAAGATGAACAACACACATGATTTAATTAACTATGTTGAGCCCCCAAAAATAATGTTTTCAATCGAACTTGAGCTTCAATTCTACCAAAACTTTTCGTGAGAAACCCAAAATATACAAATTGACTAGGAAACCGTTTTAATTTTTTTGCAAATATCACGAAGAAACTAAGAAAATCTATTTCCAGATCAATAATAGTGGAAGATTTTTGCCGTTTTTTCAGTCTGATACAGTCAGAATTTTGTTCTTCCATGCGAAAATTGTTCTCATAAGACAAACACATAAATTTTGAATCGAAGTTTGATCGTTTCAATGCCTGTCATGCAATACCTGTCCTCCTGAATACAGCCAATAGGAACCATGGATCCAACAAGACGAAAAAATCTGCCATAAACCTCAAAACCTATTGTTAACATGTGAGAAGCCTCAAGTTTACGTTTCACTTGCTCACAAAACGGGAGTGTAACCAAACAAAATAGTTTTTGTTGCCATTTCAATTGACATGGTTTCGATGCCTGCTGTATGAAAGCGATTATCACAGTGAGGCTCAATCTGTTTTCTTTATGTTAATAACGTGCGTTTGTCGACACAGTTGGCAAAACTGCATTAAGTTTCCAATAAAAATAGACCAATAAGTTCGAGAATATTTGAATGAGAAGTCAGCTGCACGGTGCTCTGCATCATCTTGCAGATTTTTGAAACAATAAAAAAATCTGACGACGGGTTCGAAAACTCAAGTCGTTCCGATGTTTATAGAAAAATATCAGAATGTGAGAGAGGTTATTAATAATATCGTCAATCCAAGACACAGAGGTTAAGGAAGGCAGGTATATAAAAGCTAAGCTAAATGTTGACTCCTGCAAGAAACTCCGCTCTGAGTTGTAATACAATAGACAAATCATAGAGAGCTAATATTCTTGAAAGCACATTACTGCCAGAGATGGTCGTGATATATCTCCCAATATTTTCAAGTATCTTACATTTGCAGAAGAGATGCAGCGTTTTTCCATAGTCCATTTCATTAAACATTAATTAAACTTTGAAATCTTACGAAGAATGTTTCATTTCAGCGTATATTTAAATTAAAATAACTGTCTCTGTGTAAATTGCGTTCTCCTCTCACCCAGTACGAGATTAGACTACTCTTTACTATCCCACCCATTCCGAATGTGAGGTGGCTGCGCAAATGCTACACAGCGTTAGGAAGGAATAATTTTCGCGATTATTTACTGTTCAAGGCCGTGGTTTTTATACGATCCACCTAAAAATGAAATTATTTGAATGGAATTAAAATACCTTGAGAATTCGTTTCCTATCATTGCATAATTCAGGGACAAAGAGCTCCAAAGGACGGTGCAGCAGTTCGGGAGATGCTCCGAACCAAATCGATTGTGCACATTGGCGTGTTAATAAATGTTTCCTCTTTCACATGATCACCTTTTCTACCTGGAATGTTTGACTTATTTATTTCTCTCTGCTTGTCGTATTTTTTTTAAAGTTGTGTGATTTGCGGTTTGGGGAGCTAAACAAGACGCATTTGTATTTTACTTTTGATTTTGTAATAAAAGATTCGTTTTTGTTCATTTGTGTTGTGTTGAATACGGCACTGCAACAGTCAACTGAAGTGCCCTCTGAATTTGAGTCACCATGAAGTGTTTTTTATTTTTCAATTAAAATTCTAAAAACACCGAAACAAGGCTCACAGGCCTCTTTTCAATGTTTCTTTGTTTGTTTATTAAATTTTCTTCAAAAATATTTCTGCTTGTAACAGTTCACAGACGAAAGAAAGCATCTGATAAAATAAAAGCCTAAATTTTTCCGTCTTCATAATTGTTGACTACATCTTGAGATGAATTGGATCGCTTTCTTTTAAGTGACAATTCCATTTTTCAAGAGACGCGTCGCTATTTTCAGGAACGCAGTCTCTCGCACATTACCTAGTCAGCTTCAGATGCGGTTGAATTTCTACATCTTCGCGTAGGAATGGATGAATTTTAGTAATTTTCACCTCGCTGAGCGAATGTTGGCATGTGATTAGCTCACTGGGGTGGGATAACCTCGCTTACTTATAAACTTAACTCTAATGATATTCAAACGAGATTATTGAAGATGAATTAGAAAAAAACTTCAGGGAAACGTTTTCAGGTCAGTCATTTAATGAAGATTTCAGATCTTCTAATCCTTGCACTGCAACACTGATATGTAATTGCAGGGATTTTCTTAGTTTGGGTTGGTGGCGTTTGCAGAGTTGGGTTATTGTGAAATAATTCACGTCGTTGCAAAGGTACAATATTGGGAGCGCAAGTTCTTGTAAGTCGACTTTGAAAACCTAACTTAGTCAGCCGTTCGGATATGATGACATACATTTATTGTCTGAAAATACGGTGCCTGTTCTTTCATCACAGCCTTTAGGTGTTTGGAGGTTCAATTCCTCCCGTTTCTACGGCGTAAGGTTAATTTCTCAATGATTCTGTCTTAGGATATTCTCATTCAAGGAGCAGAAGCATGTGTATGGAAAATGAGGCGAGTATTTCATGGCTCAAGAGTTGATGAACGTCTCCACTTTTTTTCACCCGTTTACTCCATAAAAATTGCAAACTTTTTATCGAAAACCTTCTTTTTTGCGTCTTTCACTAACTCTATTTAGTGACACGTTTCATGTCATTCAATGACTCATTTGCACTGTTTGTAACGATGACCGTTACTTTCTATTGATCGATGACCGTTAACGATGACCGTTACTTATGTAAGAAATATTTAAATTACATTTTAGGTTGCTTTAAATTTTCTTGCTCGTGATCATGGAAAGAATATTTTGAGAAAATGCGAAGTAGATATTACTGAAAGAAACGCATGAATTAGTGAACAAAAGCGATATATTCGTTTTTAAATGTTAGTTTGTTATTTGTGTTGTATGGGTGAAAGAACTTGTACAAGTATGGGTTTTAAATAAATTCATATCAAAAGTATTCATTTTATGGGGTCAACAGTGGACTCGGAAACATAAATAGAATTGTGATTTGCACAAAATTTTCCTCTCGCAGTTACAGGAAATGACCGAATCATTGCGTTTAATTCATTGCGTTTCCCCTAACCCATTCAATAGAAATTGACACTTACTTTTGTATATCTTCATCAGCTAATAGTTTTATAGACATTATAGTTATCAGATCTCATTTTCCAGAAAGTTAGCAGCAGCTAATGAATGCCAGAATGTTAGAGTTTGATTACGCAGAATTTGTGCGAGAACCTTCGCATATCGAACCTTCATCTACACTCACTCCATAAAGCGAACCAAATCCAGAATTATGGACGCAAGTTCGAGCGCCAGAAAGTGCAGCGGCGCTTGCTCTGGGATCACATCAGAAAAACATGTATTCAGGTATTCATGAAGCACCTCAGAGTGTTGACAGTTTCGACCTGAGTATTTGCGAACGCCTGCTGGGAATTCTGTACAAAGGTCGTCAAAATTTCAATAACTTCTGTTTCATACCAAATATGATTCAGTTAGAGACTACGTGATAAGAGCGTCGTGAATGCGATTGACTCGATATTTTTAGATTCGTTTGTGGATTGAGATGCGCTTTTGCTTCATGTGTGTTAAATTCTTGTTTTATTTAAAGCGACAGTGTGAAGTGCCTGTCCCAAGTGACCTGATGCAACTTGTGCTGTTTCTCGTCACTTTTTAAGCTTACGCTTTCTTGGGATCTCTGGTGTCTCAGGCAGACGAGTGCTATTTGGACTGCTCCTCTTATCGCTCTGTTCTACGCTGGCTTGTACCTTGAGCTACACGGAGCCAATTTAAACTCAACTGAAAACCATCGAACTAAATGCGATTGATGCTAACCCCGCTTAGATGTTAAAATCTGATATAACTTTGCAGGACTAACTGACAACTCAAATAAAACTGAGTCAAATAGAACTAAGTGAAAATAATTTCAGTCTGTTTAATGTTCATAGATGTTACAAAAAGAAAAAATCGAAACTGACTTGAATTTTCCGCTGTTTGCAACAGTTGTTCTTAATTATCGAGTTTGACATGACCATTTTGTGCTAAACTCGCAGTACACGGATAAAACGTGGTACTGTAGACGTCATTGAAGTAATGTTATGCCTCATTCAAGTAATAAATTATTGTGAACAATTGTTACAAATTTTTCTCGACTCTTCTAAAAGCTTGCACAAGTTGCTTTCGTAGAACTCGTGGATTACCGTCAGATTGACGGTGTTGGGAGTGACGGTATGAGAACTGTATGTAGTAATAAAAAAAGCGGATGACATGTTCCATGAATGCGCGGTACTTTGCATGCAATCAATTTATTTTTTACGCAGGTGAAATTGAGTGGATGTTTTAATGCGCAGGGGAAGTTGTTGCTTATTCAGGATTCAATTTTTCATCTCTGTGTTATGTATTAATTTCTGCATGTTGGACAGAATTAGTCTCCTGTTAACCGTTTCTTCAGGAACGTTCTTGCGCATGCAATCTTGGTGGCATCAATTATATTCAAAATGTTAAAATATAGATGCTACTTTCATTGTTACTTGTTTAATTAACGAACGAGAATCGAAATGCTCGAACAGGTGAACAGAGGAAAAATTCGAGAAAGGGATGTCAGCATTCAGCTGACATCTAGGTTCATAGAATTTTATTTTCATTTTATTTGTATTCGTTGCTGCTCATCAATTACGAATTTCCTAGAATTTTTTTACCCCTAACCATAATTTCAGCCACGTCATTTGCTAATAGATTTGTTCCACAATGGAAGAGGAATTGATTGAATGATTCCAAAAATTGTTTTCTCGAGTAAATTACATTCCTTTGAGATCGTCACATTTGAGCTATAATGTTTGCAAATCATTTGAATCAAAAATTCACCTTCGTTGTATGATCGTGGAAGCCATGTTTGAAAAATAGGAAATAAAATGCGTGCATCATAGGAAGTTCGAACGTGAAATAAACGGACACAGCGTATCAGTCTCACTGCACTGCTAACTTCCGACGCGTTAATCTAAGCAGCAAATTATTTCTAGATAAATTGGAAAAGAACGATAGCTGGTCGACGTAACTTTTGCTCAGAATAAATGAGAGTTAACAATTATGTAAAAGTTATATTGGAAAAGAGATCCTGTCTGTACGGTGTGTTAACTGCGGTATTTTCAGTCTCGAGTGCTATTCAACAATCACGTATGAAACATAACCTTAAAGTTATCAAATTAGTGGGAACGTGTAAATCTTCTGTGAAAATTCTCCAACACGAGAGACGTTGTGCTCATTTATCATGATTGATAACCTTTCTGAAACATTTATCGAAAGGTAAAGTTGGACCAAGGGTGTTTGTTTTTCGTAATTTCTTCGCTCCCAGTGATTATTTCCATTTTTGACTAAATTGACTGAGGAACTCTGGATGGTGAAAATATTCTAAATGACAGACTAAAGTATTTGTTGCCAGCTTTTTATGGTTAGGAGTTAGAACTGGCTGAATTTTTATTTTAGACGAATCAATAAGCTCCATCCTAAATGAAAAATTTTGATAGATGTAACTTCAAACCACAGCACTATTTATTCTAGTTCTTGAAATTTTTGGTTGTTAGTGATAGCAAGAAAATCCCAAAAAAGCCAATCAAAAAATGACGACTCATTGGTAGTCAAGTATCAAGAATGATCTTAGGTATTGAGTGGAAATATAGCGCTGTGCCCAAAATGGGGCATTTATTTCAAGACTAAAACTTCTTTTAAAACCATGATCGGCTCTTAGGTTAGAGAGGTAAAAATAACTTCTTCGTTTTAGTAAGCTAGCGGTCAGCATAAACCTAAAGACTCTATTTTTCATAATGTCGAATACCGAGGCCTATTTGAACAATCTTTTCGAATTATTCCTCGTTCATGAGTTGTAAAGCACTCTCTCTGATAAGTATCACAAGGACGACGTGAATTCAACCTCCGTCCAAACATAAATTTAAGGTGCGTTAAGTAACGTTTTTTAGGGGATGAGGGGCGATATCGAGCCCTTAAAGCGAACAAAACATATTCAGCGCTTGGATCTTTCTCTGAGCAATGAATGCGTCCTTCAAGCGTTTTTAATTTTTGCTCGGTGACTATTTCAGTGCTTACATCCACGCAACTGCATCCACGCAACTGTCGTTGTCATGAAATTAGCCTCTGGGTCGCTCTAATGCCGGTCCCGTCGACTGACGAGGTTTAAAATCTAATGCTGCGCACCCGCAGAGAGCTTATGGCACTCGGAAAAAGCAGCAAAGCGCTTTTGACGATTGAAAAAAACGCACAGTGCTTTTGCCGATAGGAAAAGCCTCACAGAGCTTTTGAGGATCGGGTAAAGAAACGAAGCACCCATACCAAGCGCATCTTTTCCAATAAGAACAAATGCATTTTAAATGCTTCGATGCTCTCTCTACCCTGACAAATTTTCACTTCGTCAGAAGCGGCTGCGATCTGGTGTTTAATGCACCAGATCGCAGAACATGCTGCTGCTGAGCGAACCCTGGTAAATTCACTGCTGCCCTACAGTAGTGCATTTATTCAATTTTCACAATATCGAAATATAGTGCATCAGGTGACCTATGGCAGTTGTAACATGATTATTTACAGCTGCAGTGTATTGGGTGATCCATGGCAGTTGTAACGTGACTGTTTACAGTTGCAGTGTATTGGGTGACCCATGGCAGTTGTAACATGATTATTTACAGCTGCAGTGTATTGGGTGATCCATGGCAGTTGTAACGTGACTGTTTACAGTTGCAGTGTATCGGGTGACCCATGGCAGTTGTAACGTGATTGTTTACAGTTGCAGTGTATCGGGTGACCCATGGCAGTTGTAACGTGATTGTTTACAGTTGCAGTGTATTGGGTGACCTATGGCAGTTGTAACGTGACTGTTTACAGTTGCAGTGTATTGGGTGACCTATGGCAGTTGTAACGTGACTGTTTACAGTTGCAGTGTATTGGGTGACCTATGGCAGTTGTAACGTGACTGTTTACAGTTGCAGTGTATCGGGTGACCTACGGCAGTTGTAACGTGACTATTGACAGCTGTAGTGCATTTGGTGAGCCATGATCGTTGTGATTCAAAATGCAGGGACCGTATTTCTTGTCACATGTGAGTTCGCATGTTCATCTAATAATAGATATCTGAAGATATTTATATGATATGCTCAGAGTAACCCGGTCTTGTCTAAGATGCACTGAGAGACTTTAGTGTCCAGTACAAACGTGTTTAAGATCTGAGACGGTCCTTTACATCAAAAAATAAAATAATCATGTGTTGACCCGTAATTTTTGAAGTAACTCAGTTGAACCCGCCTCTCTAGCTACACAGCTACACTGAACAGAAAATTTGTTGGCATAAACATTCATTTGACTCAGTGTGTGTTAGCCATGCAGCTACAGTTAATTTAAATTAATTACGAACAAATAGTAACCTTTTACTACGCAGTATTTTTCAAATTTTCTCTAGCTCTTTTATCACACAAGCCAGAAATAACGATGGGACGCTGAATGTAGTACATGGCAGTTTACCTATTTTTAAATACATTTGGTTAAGGATTAACGCCTCAACATCCCAGAGTACTAACGGTCCTCTTTCCTCCAGTAATTATATTTCTTGCTCTATTTTTTCCCTGATGTGTCCCTTGAAGTTCACTGCCGAGCGGCAGCTCCTTCCTCGCCCTGGTATTGCTGACCAGCTGATGCCAGTGCTAGTTTAATGATGGTGGTTGAAACAACGGTAACATGAATGCAAGAATGCTGACGTTAGAGGGTTAATGCAAACAATTTACCGCTCCACGAAAGCTTAGTGAGTTATTTCTTCCTGGTTTAAATTGTTTAAAATTGTTTGAAATACGTGTCAACGCTGTTATTCTTACAGAAAATAAAAATAATTCGACAATATTCATAGAGACGCTAAAATGTCCATGGGCTTCATAAATAAAACTTTCCCGAATATTTTGAGTGCTGAATGATTTTTTTCTAATTATAGCTTTCGTTGATATTGTAAATCCCGGACTATTAGAGATATCTAGATCATATTTTTGGTTCCGTTTTTTACATAAAATACATTCTTAGCACTTTAATTGGTTAAACTTTCGGAAGACATTTTGAGTTTAAAGCTTTTTGGCATCGATGTTATCATGCGAAAATTTTCTTCGTTCGGAAATTCAGAATTAAAGTAGCTTCTAAGGTTACTGTATTAATGTAAAAATTTGAAGTTATTCTATTGGAAGTCACATTGAACATCTCATACATAACATTTGAGGCGCGCAACAGAGCGAATTTTGAGTTCCGAGCATTAGCCGGTGCGACCATTAGGCGTCTTTTCTCTCCTCACACACAAGACTTCGCCCTCGGGGAGTGCAAAACAGACGAGCATCCAAGTATTCATGAAGCGACACTCAGAGTTGTCAACTAAAAGCGAAAAATTCAAGTGTGCTTTCCAGCAGCAATTCAAGCGGGCAATGTGAAATGGAACTCAAAGATTTTGGTCCCTATTGGTTGATGTGTCAACTACAATTGCTTCAGCTTGATTGAACCAAATTTTCCCGACTCATGAATGCAAACGATCTTTTATTGAAAACTAAAGTGGTGTCCTTTGCAATATGGAAATTCTTTTTCAGATTGACAGTCTTGTGCATCAATGGCTGAAAATTTACAGCCGAGTTAGTTCACATTGAATTTCTCAAGTCCCCTTCTCTAAATTTTCGTGGCAATGGTAACAGCGGAAAGCTAAAAGCCATTAGTGGTTCAATTAAGGATTTCGAATACGAAAAATGAGAAAATTGCCTCACAGAGCAAGCGAATTGTTAGCTTTTTTGTATTAACAGTTACAGAGTTAGGTTCGACGCTTGTATAAAACCAATGGATGGCTACAAGCCAATTGATCTATAATCTACACAATCATCATGTTCAAAGTCACCGTAGTGTACGTCGATTGAGAACTTATTGAAAATCTCAGTATCTTTGTTTTCATCATAGTATTTGGCTTAATAAGAGTTAAAAATTTGGCCTTGAAAATTCTTGCCTGAGTTTACAACGGTGATCAATATGTTACAATTTTATAAAAGTTTTCATGACAAAGAAGCATACAACAGTACTTTACAGAAAATAGATTCACAATTTTGTATGAAAAAGATAGAAAAAGGTTAGGTATAACCAAAACGACAGTTAATGGTTTTGTTTCGAGACTAAATGGTGTACAGAATTTGAATTTAGGCTCTGTTTTTATGGGGCTCTGGTGAAAGAATTTTCAAAGATTTCGAAGTCCTGCGAAGCCATTGATATCTAGATGTATACTCTTTTCTAGGCTTTGTGTTACCGCAAACATTCAGTTTACTTTCAAGGAGACAATAATGATTTAACATTACCTCAGTTCGAGATTAAATCAACTAAATGATAAGGCACCTGGCAAATTTTGTCTGATGATCTGTTGTTAATGTTTCGATAATAGAATTGATGGTGTTTTTCTACGGGATCATTCCTAAACTGAAAAAAATGGTTCATTTCCAACACCGAATTAGCTGGGAAATGCTATTGAAAATAAAAATTCACCGAACATCTCAAAACAACATAAGAGATAACACTAAAATAACCATTTGATGAAGAAAGATTTACTTTTTTCCTGCGATTCCAGCGAAAATTAAAAGTTTCCCGTAGAAGCGTTACACGTTCCAATGGTGACACAAATTGCTCGGGGATCGTCTTGATATTGAGCGAACGACGTCGAAATACGAGAAAGTTTCCAGCACTTACCATGCAAAGCTCACAACCTTAGCGCTTGTGCGCGTACAACTTTAGGGCTGGTACGCCCGAAACTTTTGAGCTGGTGCTCGCGGAACTTTGAGGCTGTTGGGCGTGAAGAGGCTGGTTATGTTTATGCAGGCCATAGCCAAAGTCAGGCAGCGCATCCCATTGAAAACTTAGGAAATTTGCGCTCCTTAACTTGGTCGATGAGAACAACATGTTTTGTGCGCGCCGTGATGAGGCGAAATCCGAGCTCTGCTCCTAAATTATAGCCTCCCTGATGAAAGGAAGCTTTCACAAGCAAGATAAGATTAATGAAAGCTAGAAGAAGCGCACGCTTCACCATAACAATTAATATTATTTTTCAGTTCATCACTCTAAGGGTCCGGGCTGAGAAACGTTCGAAATAAGTTACAAGCGTCTAATACGTTAGTAACTGCAGAATTAACACCTGGTGTTTAGAAATAGAATGAGAATAGATTTGTTTTTATCCGAGACTCGGATTCTAAAGGTGAATCTAGTGCGTATTTATAATGTCAATTTATTGCAGTTCATTCGAAAGCAATCCATTTCTTCATCGCTTTTCTTCTGCAGAAAGCTCGACTCTTGGCCCAAATTCGAGGCCACGTCTTTCTTGTTTTTCAGGCTCCTAGAAAGTTACGGAAGTAAAAATTGCGGTGGCAATAGTGCCTTCCTGACTTCAAAATTTGATACATGGTCCTCCACTTTTTTGACAAAATATTACGACGCAGAGGAAGAAACACGCTCAGAAATTGACGAAAAGAAACCTTTTAGTGTCGAGTTACATTAGAATCCTGAAAGAGGACAGAAAGTCGTGAAGAAAAACGACTGCCTCGAGAACTTGGCTGTGGTACTGCGCAATGAATTTCATATCTTCTCCTTAGCAAATTGGCGAAGTTTTAAATTGTTCGTGAAATTCAGCGAAATAATGAGAAAAACGTCTTCGACAGATTAATTAACACTTACGTACGCTCGAATAGTGATCAATGATTTCGCTTCGAAAGATCGAGAGAAAATTACCTTAGCGATGCGACAGACTTCTGAATAATGAATCCCCTTTCTTACTTTTTGCTGAAGTGAATTGCAGCTCTAGATATTAGTAGATATAATTCATAAGCCCTCCACGGAACCGTACGACTGATTTGAATTAGTGCTATACATAAGTACTTTCGTTTCCTACGGGCTGACAGGAAATTTTCTTGAGCTGGAATGTTTTTAAACAAGTTTTTTGCTCATTAAAGTAGGATCATGTTGATTGTACAATTGGTGAAGAGTTTAGTTTAATTTATTCATTTCACTTGAATTACTTGTTAATTTGTAGCCTGTAGAAAAGGAAGTTTTCAATCATTCTCAAAAAACCCGAAGCTCAACGCATGTCTCAAATTGTGCTACAAAATCAACTTTGAATTCAAGCATCAATGAAAATTTAACAAATTTTTGGAGGCAACTCTGATTTGGGCAGAATGACTTTCTGGACTTTATCGGTGCAATGAGACATCTAACGTGTGTGGCAGGCTCCAATAAGATACTCTTAAAATGATTTCGAAGAATACTGGATGATACTTTAGGTCAAGTAAGGCTATTATACTCTTCACGTCTTAAAAAAATATTACTAGTTCATCTATTCAGCCCCTCCCCAATTGGTGTACATTTTGAGAATGATTTAAATATAAGGAATGGTAGTTGCAACTATCTCCTTCTGGTAGTAGGTGCGAAGGTTGTCAGAAATTTACCAAGTGTAAAGAGTCTATCGCGACGCATTAAGAAACGACAGCACCACTGTCCATTCCACAGCTCTGCAGCTGGTCTACATTCAACTGATCGCATTTGATCGTACGCACACTGGCTGCTTGTTGTAAACCTTCAGTAAGCTCAAACTCATGAATAGGCGAATGAAATCGTTTACCATTGATACAGATTTGCTTTTATTTCACACGGGCCACAAATCAGTAATACTGGAATCTTCGCACTAATAAGTATTACTAAATTTGGAAACACTCACTTTTAAATTAATCATTACTAACGATCGTTCATGAATATTCATCTTAATATGTCAAAAGAATGGCTCTATTTTTGTGATTTATTTCACTGATATTTAATACTTTGGTCAGGGTTAGAAAAACAAGCAATCGAATTCGCCCCATGCCATCCAACGAGCGACATGGAACTTTTTTCTGCTCTGATGAGATTTGCTATAGCGATAGTTCGAAAATGCCGTTTTCTTAGAGGATATCCTAATAAGTGTCCCCCGACCACGACTTTGCCTGTTTGCAGCCTATGAAAGAGGCTTCTTTTTGAATAATTAATGAGTCCGAAATCGAGGCGCTGATTATTCGAGGCTTCATTAACGGCACATTATGGTTCCTGCTGAACACAACGTTTACCGAGTCACCGAGCTAAAATAATGCGGTCGTTTAGCCCGAGAGGCAGCTTTCAAAATTGTTCAAGGAGAATGAGGGTGCAGGTGAGGTGCTTCAGGCTTGAACGACGTAGCTTTTGCACTACGAGGGAGGTCAATTACGTTGATTATTATCGGGGAAGAGGTATTTGACTTGCGCTCACACATTTTGTATGTGTTTTATTATTATTTAATACTTAAATACAGTAAGACTGAAAACTACTATCGGAGATTTCGAAAATTGTAGTAAAAAATGCATGTATTTTATTAAATAGCTTGCCATATCAGAGGGGATATTGATAAATAAATGGAAAGAAAGGAAATGAGAAATGAAGCTGAATTTTTCAAGGTGGATTGTGAAATAGGAAAATAAAAAATGTGATTGAGTTTTGATATCTAATTTAATTTTCTCAATTGAGAAAATCACTAGATAGAAAACATGATTGAACAAATCATTAAAATGATTTATTGTCACTAAAAATTAAATTCCCTTTCATATTTAAGCTACTAATGGAAACAATGTGCTGTAAAGATTGTTTTTCAGCAGATTTTAAGAATGATTTTCATTAAATTTGTTCGTTTAACTGTCAACGATGGAGAAAATAGGTAGAGTTTGTGTGAGTCATGATGCTGCACTACGAACGTAATGAAAGCAAAGTATTTGAAGCAGTGTGCACAGGTTAGTTACGATAGCATTCTGCAAAGTCGAAAAAATAAGGTCTTGTGCTTGAAAAATCTAGTAGTCTGAGCTGTAGCCTTTTCTTTTCACTCAAGAGGAACTTTTGCACGACCATTTTACAACTTACACTCAGTTGTTTTCGGCTGAAGTTGACTTCGGGAGAACAAAATCAATTGTTTTGCTATTCACAATCGACTCGGCCACATCATTTATAAAAGTTGTTAATTTTCATTATTCGAGATGACCTTAAGTGAAATGCTTCACAAGAGCAACACGTGTGTGTCAATCTTTAGCACTGGATTCGTCACGGTATCTCATAGGTAACAGAAGAAATGAAAATGCTTAAGTTGCTTCGGCTTTTGGATTGGCCACAGTATCACAGAAAAAGGTAAGTTCATGTTTCTTGCGTTTTGGAATTTCAATAAGTTCGTTTGATAGACAAAATACACCATCAACTACTAATCAACACATACTGTCGCGCTCTTTCATTGAATTTTTGATATATCAAAAAAGTCTAAGATTCGCAATGAAAATTATCATGGGGAATGCGTTATCGTCCAACATGGGAGCGTAAAGTGTTTGCTTATAGATTCAATGCTAAGTAAAATATATTATGTTTATTTTGTGAGGTTGTATTCAACGCATTTTCTCATAATTTCGTCTAAAGATGCGGATATCTGCACAAGTTTAATGTTAAAACTACAAGCTCAAATTTGCACATTCAGTGTTTCAACTCATGTAAAAATATGTTCAAAATTCAGCTCTGATGAGCTGCTTTAACAATTTGTGAAGCACGGGGAATTATTGTGAACCTCTCGTGTCTCTTGGAGAGATGTTTATGCTGTATTTTCGAGTCGAGGTCATTCAGAACAGAGTTCTTGTATGCTATCCAGCCACACGGGTGTTCTATTTTCCAGTAATGAAGGAATGCATTAGTTATGCGATTATTTGATCTATTTCACCGGAAAAAATCAATCATTAATTGCTTAAAACTCTTGCGATCAGAAAAAATTGCACAAAGTTTGACAGACAGATTGTACAGTAACGACGATGCACTTATGCACGTCAAAACAAGACAAATAGGAGTACAAATGACTGTGTAGATGTCTTAAAGTCTTCAGTTTTTACTAGGACAATGTTTGTTGATGGTAGCTTAATATATATTTCTCAAAAACTAATATTGATTTCAATTTTTTAGCGAACAAAGTTACGTAGAAAATTAACTGTTATTTACTCAAAGAGCTAGTCAATATAGGAAGAATTAGTGCAACGTGTCAACGAACGCAGTGAAAAATTCCCTTAAGGAAAGAATTGAGGTGTTCAGCTAATTATCCCTGAGGATTCAGACACGGTAGAGTTCTTCATACTAATCAACTTACTCAACCTTAATAACACATTTTTAGTGTGTTCTGCTCATTTTCGCAATACTTGTTAAAATAAACACATCGATGTGTTATCCCATCTAGTGCTGTTTGGTACTGATTAGCAATTTTGAACACTTTGCATGTTGGAATAAATTTTCTTTAGAGAATCCTTGCAGTGTTTCATTAGAGTTCCTTGTACATTCGTTATCACGTAATTCTGAACGAGAACTGAAAAGATAAAGCTTGCTCATTCGCCACCACTCAAGCAGAATTCAATGGAACAAGACCTCAAAAACTCCCATGACAGATGACCGAGTTTCTAGTGGCGTTAAAAGAACGCATTAAATATGGTTCAAAACGTGGCATTATTTCATGAGGAGCTCGTAAATGACCTCTTAAGTACCAGCGAGCTTGTTTGCGGTCCACAAAAGAGGTGTGGGCTGTCTTCTTCATAATTGATGGCAATGTGGTGCGGGGCGTAGATTATGCCAACACTCTGTGGGGTTATTTTACGACGCTTGCTCAGCTCGATTCTGACCTAGTGCTCAAACTTCGGCACTCGTACATTCAGTGAGATTGATGTTGCTAGTCATGCTAGGGTAGGGCGAAAATCCTCTTAATGCTGATTTACTTACATTAGGGTTTCAAGTCATTAGGCCTTTTTTGGCCTAATTTCGGCCACAGAAATGATCGAGAAGTATGACTAGCTGCTTTGGAGATTGTTGTATGATCAGTTTATACATTTTATGAAAAGGACTGAAAACTTTGTTTCATCTCTTCCGAATCCTCGTAGTCATTTCTGATTCAGCATACTAAGTTTTTCCCTGTGTAATCACTGTGTACTTTAAATTGAAATAATGGAAACTATAAACTTATGCATGCATGTGTTAGTAGCTGAGCGAGGCGTTTGTAGTTGAATATGAGGAAAAGAGATCTGAAAGATGTTCATATTGTCATCGGTGGACGAACCTCAATGACTTATTCTTTCTTACACCACACGAGCATCTAAGCGATAACGAACTCGAGCGTTTACAAATATCTTATTCTCACCAATAATTCTGCCATCCATTATCCATTCTTATTGCTCATGAACTTCATTGCTACCTATTGCGCTTTTTTCATTGTTGCCTGATCGAATGTTTGGAGGAAAAAATGCTAAAACTTGAACTGTGAGTGAGTAGGAGGAAAGCTCAAGCTTTGTACTGAGGAAATTCTATTTCTGAATGAGTTTTAAGTTTCAGATGAACACAATGAGAAGTTAACTTTGAATGATATGAGTGGAAAACGCATAATGTTGGATGCTGAACATTATTAAAATAATTGAAGCAGTAAAAATGAGACAAATGAAATCCTGTTCGAATTATTTATCTTGCTCTTCAAATTTGAGACACTTGAAGAAATGACTGCAGGAAAAAACTTGAAGAGTGTTAGGACATATTCAGATTTTATGAAAGTGGTGCTTATGTTTCAGCGGCAACGTTCGGATAAGATAAAACTTGGTATACTTGCTTTTACAAGTTTGATTTTGGTCCATAAACCAAACTACGAATGACTAAATAGAAAACAGTCTACTATAATAGTAACATGAACCATATTCGAGTTTGATCCTATATGGAAAATATATGGCTAAAGTAACATCAAATTTTTGTCCCATATTTATTTACTTTTGTAGCCAACGTCAAACTCCAAAAAGATGTGTTTCTGGATACTCGAATATAATGAATCAAGAAATAATAATTTTAAGGTTCGTATTTACTGATGCTTTAAAAAAAATAACGTATGTAGATAAGTTTTTCCATAAAATAAGATTATTTTTGGTGTTTACTACATTCTATAAATTGAAAGAAAGGGAAAAATAGACGCTTTTCAGCGAGAAAGAATCAACATGCATGTTCCACGTTTGTTTGAAGCATCAAAATTTTAATTGCCTGCATTTAAAATCATTCTTTTCGAACGTAAGTGTAAATTTTTGTAACAGAATATTAACCTTGTAACATTTACTTGTGATCCTCAAAAAATATTATAACTCATATAATTACAGCATTAAAACAGCATAGCCTGAATTTCTGTTATTCAGTTTAATTTTTTTAATACATGAGCGTGGGATTATACGTTGATTACAAGTGTTTTCCCGATAGGAAATGGGTGACATTTTTTAGTAACATAATTGAGAAATGTAACATTGCCAGCGTAAGTCTGAGCAATGCTTCAAAATTTGAACAAAAATTAAACACTGCATTGAAGTTATCTATTCTGGCACACAGAAGCTGCATAATTATCACAAATAACTGCTCACTTTTTTCATATCATTTGAGAAACTACATACAATGAAAAACAAGAGAATAAATTGATTTAGTTGTCCGACCTGTCGTCTAAAGTTATCCATTATAATTGTAGTAACTACCCATAGCAAAATTTGAGTAGGTAGACAGTGATGAGCAAGGAGAAACAACAAATTTCAAAAATACCAATATGATTGTAAAACGCAAGTTCACTACAACGAAAAACGGAAAATTGTCACGTTGTAAAGCACTCGAATATACTCATTAACTTTGAAGTAACTCGCATAGGTTAACTTTAAATTTCAATTTCCAGTGTCAATAACGATATTAGATCGGAACCATGTGGCGTGGGTGCATGGCGCCGAGCCGCGGCTTGCTATGGTCCAAGTTTGAAGTTGACGACTCGAGAAAGTTGGGCCGCAGCCCTGCAAAGCAGCTCCTCCCTGAACGGCAGTGTCGTAAGCTGCACCCCCAGCGGCAGCCCCACCGCCTTCGTCCCAATCTGAAAATCAAGGCAAAAAGAAGTACGTTATCCCGGTTTGCGTCATCCCCCAGTGAAACGTTACGTTGAGGTACGTTATTCCGCAGAGAATCGTTCAATGAGGTTGCCACTCGCGTTCATGACTTTGCAGTATTTTTATTGAAGAAAGAACTGGATGCAAACTAGTCTACCGACCCTGTTAGCTATACGTGTTTCGATTGCAGTGAATCGTGCCATGAGGTTGTCACTCGTTCATGACACTGCACGGTTTTTGGCAAAGTAGGAACGGATACAAACAAATTCACCGACCCTATCTGCAGCGCGTTTCGATTGCAGTGAATCGTGACATGAGGATGTTACACGTTCATGACTTTGGACGGTTTTGTTGGCATAAGAACTGGGTACAAGCCAGTCCTCCGCGCTGAATGGCAGCTTGTAAATTTAAGTTTAAACTCCATTAGACTGGCTTGAGGAGCATGAGTCATGGAAATTTGGGATATTTATAGAGTGAGTCATTTTTTACAACTCGTGGAAAACGTAAAGAAAACTATAACGTCAAAAGAATGTTGAAAAAATTTGACATCTGTTTGTATTCTCCACTTAATATAAGAAATTAAATAGAACATTCCTGGAAAATTAATCGACGCACGAATTACTAACCTCTTTGATTACTTCATGAATGTAGTCTGTGGGCTTCAAATGAGCGATATTTTTCTCGTCTTGTTCTGATTGTTGCGTGACAGGCACAGCCACACACGGGTAGTCCAGGAGGTTGAAAAGCACCGTAAAAATTAGCGCAGCTGCGAGGAAATAAATTTAAAATTACACTTAAACTTGCTAGGTCATTCGGCTGATAAAAAGTGTAAGTAATTTTTGTGAGTTGCACTGAATTATAGATAGAAACTCATGAAAATATTTAATCATTCAGCATGAATTCAAAAAGTTGTAGCAAGGTAATGTTAAGAAAATGTACACCTTATGACATTTCATTCAACTCGTTTTCGAACTTGCAAGTTTTTAGTGCATTTGGTAATTATTTAGGAGGTCAGCTGAAATGCTGCATTTAGGGCAAATATAAGTGCACTTCATCATATCGCATGTGTTCGTCTTTTCTTCTATTAGAAAACTGTGGGCCTTTAAATGAGGTTAGAAATTTAATGAACCCTAGGTAAAATTTTCCTCTGTTTAGTACCATCAAAGCGAGGATCGGGCGTCTTAATTATGTAAAGGGTGCAGCAGTCAATCCTGAATTTTCGAGAAGGCTGGAGAAGCCTAGAAATGCAGGATTAACTGCTGCACTTTGCACTAGATCGCTTAAATGGTGCATAGAGAGGCATTTCAAATCTTGATTTCATGGGCACCTATTAAAACAATTTACAGCAGCTCTGCCGAGTGAAATCAGGTCGATATATTTTACAAGGGTTCATAAACGGCTAAGAAAAATAGTTTTAATAGTATAGTAGTAACTAGTAGCTCCTGTTAAGGTCGTCGGTGCGTTATCCCACCGAGTTGTCTCGAGTAGTGAGAGACGGTTTTTCCCAGCGGTTACTTCAACTCATTTGGCAAATTCTATACATTCATTTGGGTACAAAACAAGCTAAGTAGCAGATTAAGAGCCAGAGTAAGAAGCAAATTGACTGACTCAGTGAACTTGGCTAACATAATGCCGCTGTTTTATTAAACTGTAGCATTTAAATGCAGTAAATTCATATAAAATTTAATTTAACCGTTTTGGCAATTTGATTCCTGAATGCCTGTTCATACATGAAGAAACCATTCTGTTTCCTTGTTTCTCGACTCTACTTATTTCCGATGGAGATGTTACAGTGAAAATAGATAATGGTGTATGGTTTCAGTGAGAATGTATTGCTACAATGGTTACAGTGTGAATATATAATGTAGCTGGCATGGCAGTTCTAATTATATTTTTGAGCTCGTATTTCTCATTATTTGCATGGTTCTTTGGCTGGGAGAGCACGTCCTATTTTAGCATACACAAATACCTGATCATAACTATAAATATTAAATAAATTTATTCAATACATTTAAAAAGTTAATATGCCATCTGATGTTGTCAAGAATTAATTTATATGAATTAATGTTTAATTCATATTTGGCTAGTCATATTTCAATTGAACTGAATTTTCTCAGCTAGGCAAATCTTTCGAGTACTTATTCAGAATGTACATGAAAACTGTTTTCGCTTAAACGCGGAGGCATTATGTTACATTTTGAATTAGAAGGACTGCAGATCGAATATTAAAGCGGTTTGTTCACTAAGGCAGGTAACATATCTGGTGAATGTAGAAACCGAAAAAGGCGGGTAGAAGAGGTTTCAGAAGAAACTCTTCAGTTCAATGAGCATGCGCCCCGCTTCCATCTCTGAGATTGCTAATACAACGAAACCGTAGAGATAGCGCAATTAATGAGGACGTTTAATGAGAATTAAAATCCACTTACATGTTATTTTACCGACGTATTGCGGTAGGGGAGCGGGACAAGGTGACACAGAGGACATAAGCAGGTCCAAATCCTGTTCTTTCCAGGCCTTCAAAAAGCAGTCGCTGTATGAGCTGCGCTCGACCATTTTCTTCCACAAATCCGACACGGTCTCCAGAGTTCCTGCGGTGTGATTGAATCCATCAATCAAGATGTTAACGAGAGTCGCATAGTCTTACGTGGATTTGTGTATATTATGAATTAATGGATTTTAGTACGGACTGCAGTTATTTTATTAACGATGTTTAAAATGACTACCCAATGTTCGTTTTTGGGATCTAGGATCATTTTGATATCTTCTTTAAGTACGGCTGACAACTGCGCTGACAACTGACTGAACAAAAGCTGGCATCGGTGTTTAGCAGAGTTCACCGTGACTTTCCAGTCTCGTTGTAGACTAGGGAGAGTGAACGAGGACTCGCTCATTCAGATGAGGATTTGATCAAATTTCTGGAACCAATGTCAACTTCTGAAGATATATGTATTTACATTTTACTTATCCCTCAAACTTGGTTGAACAATAACGAGCTCAATTTTACGGGTATCAGTTACATTAATTTTTTTTTTTAAATCACATGAGTTTTATATAAACTCGTAGAAGTGTAACGCAGAGAGCTGAGAGATTTAGAATTGCTCGCATCAAACTAAACTGAACATTTGCTGAGGTAAATCAGAATTCCTCGCTGTTTTATTCAGTAGCAAGGTAGTAACTAAGAAAAAACTACATTGAAAAGCAATTTGCTTCAAGGATGACAAATCAAATTTATGAAATAATGAAATTCATCTTTTTTTAACTTAAACAAGATCTTCTACATATAGTTCTTAATCTTTAGATGACTGTTGCTAAAGAAATAAAACTAAAATGAAAACATTTTCATCGCTTCATGAAAGGAATATAATGTGAATCTTAGAGAAAAAATAAAATGAGTGATTCATTTCAACGCTGCCAAAACAACGACACCTAACTAATTTTTATAAAAAAAATTAAAAATATATTAACACGTCTGTGAGGAGAAAATTCAGTGATTTCTACCAGTAAATGTGAATCATGGTTTGCAAGTATCACATGAGTTATAAATAAATATATTTTCACAAAAACGCAGAACCTTCACGATTATAAAATAATGTCATCACAATTATAAAACAGTAATATCACAGTAATGTGAAGCAGAACCTTCACGATAGTGAAGATGTGTGATCACGATCTTGAAGATTAAACAGTATCGTAGCGGTTATGAAACAGTGCTAATCACGATAATGAAACACTTTCATTATTATTGTAAAAAATTCTACTAATTAGACTCTGTTATCTTGCGACAACAGACCAAATAAGTAAATATACTTTACACGATAAAAATATTTTGCCACGAGTACTGGCCAAAATGCTCCTAATATTCTTCATTGAAATCGTGTGACGAACCCATGCTATGCTCAACAGCAAGATCCCCGAAGAGGCACCTCAACTTTGGCTTAGCTGCGTCGGCGTCCTTAGGCAGCACTGTCGCAAATTCTCTGTACCACGAAAGCCCATCGTCCACAATTTCGCCCTCAAGAAGCGATGTTGTGAACTCGCCGTGATCTCCCATCATAAGTTGCGTGAAAATATCAAGACCTTCTGTAATACTGGGCAGCAAGTACGGCACGACTTCGTGTCCAAGTTCCTGCAAGAGGGATGGCAGTAGAGGTCTGAACTTGAGCATTTGTGATGGGCAGATTAACACTTGAAAAATTTTTGATGAGTACAAAACATATCTCTTGAAGAAGGTGTATTAAATCAAGTGTAGGCATTCAATGATATCATAATTATAAGAACATTATGTAGGGAATGACATTTTGATACCAAGTTTTTATAATTGTGGCACATTCAGTTTCTTTTCGAATCAAATCATATCATCGCCATATGAAACAGGTACGACAGAAACTCAGCGTCGTTTACGCTACTTTGGCAAGGAAAAAATGATTAAGTTGGGAGAAATATTTGAACAGCTACAGAAATTATGGTTTACGTACTCTGAAAGCCGACGCGGCTTCATCTAAGGCTCGCTGCACTCCAGGAGTGACTGGAATAAGCTGGCTTGAATCCAGCACTCCGATGCGCAAAAGTCGCTTGGAAAGATGCATAGCGTCATTCCAGGGCAACGGAGGAACATCGGCGTTGTGTTCATGGAAGTTTGAAGAGAAGATGGCTTTGGTTACCTCGCTGCATATTGCTGCATCTTGAAACATCATGCCGACTGTTCCATAAACTGGAAAAAGAAAAAATTCCCAATGGATTTGTTTTTGATTTTAAGTGCGAAAATTGTATCCAGCTCGAATGTATTGGGCGGATTTCAATAAGATGCTGTTAAAATTTGAGCACACGTTTATTTTGCTGGGTCAAACGTCGTTGGCTGTACCTCCTGCCTGGATGAGGTGGTTTATGCTGTACTCACTGCCCACTGGCCCTGGTGTGTTGGTCACGCCTCTGTTGGAGATCCTCTTGGAGGTCGGTTTGAGCCCCACGATGCCGCACCAGTTGGAAGGCAGGCGCAAGCTGCCTGCTATGTCGGAGCCAAGTCCGAACACTGACCCGCCTCCTGCAATGAGCGCTCCTTCGCCTCCTGGAAGTAGACAATTAAAAACATGACGCCAAATGAATCAATAGAATTTGAAAGTGTTTCAAAATTCTGTATGGACTCGACGAAGGGCTGCATCAATATTTTTCTGGATCGCATTTTTCATGAAAACCAAATCATACTGTGCCACAATAGACCGCAATTCAAACGTTTACTTGAAGTAGCGCTGGAAGATTCGTATTTAGTATTTAATGGTAAAACGTACAAGCAAATTGACGGACTTGCAATGGGCTCTAACCTCTCTCCTTTAATAGCAAACTCTTTTCTAGCCCACTTTGAGAAACATTTTTTGAACCAATGTCCACTGGAGTTCAAGCCATTATTTTACCGAAGGTACCTGGACGATACCTTTGTTTTGTTTCGCTCAGAAATAGACGCCAACAGTTTCTTCCAATACATGAACCCATCTCATCCTAATATTAAATTAAAGATGGAATAAGAGCAAAATGATCATATCACTTTCCTATACGTTCTCATGAAAAGAGCGAATTATAAACTCATTGCTTCTGTTCGCAGTAAGCCAACGTTCTCTGGTCTTGCTATGAACTATTTCAGTTGTGTATATAAAGGGTATATAAAATCATGAATTTACTGTTTACTTCATCGTGCACACTGCATGTCCAGTACATATGAAATATTCCATCGTGAAATTGAATACATTGTAAAATTAATGGTTAGCAACAAATATCCGAAATCACTTATTCAGAATTGTGTAAAAAAATTGTTAGATTGTAAAATTCTGCGCCTCTCCTGCAACCTTGAGCGCACCGAAGCAGACCTTGTAAGTTGAGTTAGCATTCATGGGGTATTTGAACTAGAAGCTGAAGATGGGGGTAGTTTCTTAGGTTCATGGTTTTTTTTACCACGGTCGACGTCAGAGTGTTTTATAGAAATAGTTGTAAGATTTCATTCTTTTTTAGCAGGAAGGAACGATTGAATGATTGTCTGTGGAGTGGCTGTCTCTATTTTTATAAATGTTAATGTTACATGCAGTCTTACGCTGGTAGTACCAAACTTCAACAACAATTCATCAGACATAACCAACACGCAGGAATATCTCATAGAACTAGACGTGCACTAACCCTTCCACCCAAATCAGCAATTAGAGATCACTGCGATAATTCAAACAATTCATTCAAATTTACGAATTTTTCAACTCTATGCATAGATAATAGTGAGCATGAGTTTACAATTTTAGAGTTCCTATTCATGTTTACTCATAAACCTAACCTCAACAAAGACATTAGTGCCGCAATGTTATCAATTGTCCATACCTACTGACGTAATTCTGTTTGTGTGTGTGTGTGTGTGTGTAACATCGTGTGTGTGATTGATAGTGTATGTGGATTAGCGTGTACATGTTTGATTGTGTGATTTAGCAGTATGCCATGGTTTGTGTATGAATGAATACAAATTAGGGTTCTTAGAAATTTAGAGCACTTTTAAGAATTTATCTGTTTTTCATTGAGATTTTTAAACAACTTTTGATTATTCTCCTGTTTCAGCACTGATGATGGAATTTCATTCCGAAACGTTTGTCATAAATAAAAAGTTCGTTTTTTCTCTGCGACTTCAGTTATTTGTGAACTCACCAGAAGAACCTCCACAAGAGCGTTGAGGATTTAGGGGATGGACAGTGTCTCCCCAAAGAGGATTGGAGCATCCTGGACTGTACGAGGGGATGAATATTGCTTAGAGACGCACACAACAGACATGAATAGACCAATTTACAAAAAAAGCTTAACGAGCCTGGAATCTGCAGAAGGAATGAACAAAACTTATTTCAATTAAAACGTAGCTTCTGTTATATTAATTCGTAACAGATTAAGCCTCGAGAGACAATTCTCAATAATAATAACATAATAATCAACTCATGGAAACTTAGATTTACATCATTTTGTTGACAATGAAGGAGACATTTGTTAGTAATTATAAACAATGACGTGAAGTACGAAGTTCTTCGAAAGCGTTTAGGCTCGTTTGAAACGTGATTTTAAAATTCGGAAAGATTGTAATATTTTACGCTCCAGAATGTGACGTACCGTGTTTAATATATATTCTTAAAAGCAGAAAGTTGAATGAACTTCCTCCGGGAAAATTCCGTCTCAAATGTTACACTTACTCAGGGTGGCCTACAAAAATGTCCCCTCTTTTTTGAAGTGCCATTATTCATTCACTGTCGAACATAGAGTTTTTCACTTGGTCTCATTTTAAGGAAAATCCTCTTCTTTATTTAGTAAAAGATTTGTTTAATTTGAGATTAAACTCCTTGCGAATCCTTAACGATCCCTACTAGATTATGGTTTTCCCCATTTCATTCGACAGCCCATCAGTGGAGGAATGACAGCTCTTAGCGTCAGATGGTGAACAGTGTGCTGCAGCGAGCCTGGTATAAACCAGTCTAATCTCATCACGGGAGACGAATCTTTTGAGTTTCTTCTTATCTCTTATCAACTAAGCTGATAAACAGTTGTTCAAGTGCTCACCACAAGACACAACATGAGACATTATTTCGGTGACCTTTGTCCGTACCCGACGCACATGCCGATACTGTGTGCTGGTGGAGTGTGGCTTGAAAAATTTTTTCGCTGCTCGAACATTCCTCTGATTACCCAAGATGTCAAGTGAATAAAATTGCTGATTTTGTTTTCCAATTTCTTGTCCTATTAATTCAGCACGATAACTTTAAAATTTTTGCTTGAAACCATTCTTGGGCAGAAACCAAAAAAAGTTTTTTTTTTTTCTGAGAGTAAATGGGTAAATGGGCCTAAATTATTAATATCAAAATACATTTTACATTAAATTGAGAAAAAAAACACTTTTCTTTAAAATGAGATTAAGTAGAAACTTCTGTGTTTAATAGTTACTGAATAAGACGATTAAAAAAAGAGGGAACATTTGAAGAGGGGACATTTTTGAAAGACGGATAGGCTGTAGGAAGTTTTATTTGAATACCGGAGGTTCTAACATCGTTCATGAATCAAGAATTATTGTAACTGGTCTCGTACCAGTTGTGCAGACAGTTGAACAGAAAAAAATGATTCACTTCGTTAGGCACATCATTTGCCGACAAAGCGGACCCATGATCTTGGTGAAATTGTACATTTTGTGCAGTGAGTTCCCTGATCAGGTTTCATACGTGACTATACCCTGTTTTTGTTAGCATAGTCTTATAAGTTTCGCAGAGGTATTAACACTCATAAAATTTTCTCTTTTCGCAACAAATAATCGGTTAGTTATTAATAACTTTGAATGATACCATACTGAGCATCAAAATTCTAAAGAAATATGATATTCTGTTTTCCTTTATTAAAGTTCATCTTAGGTTTTTCGCAAACCGGAATGGTTTGTTTGACAATGCGCACCGTTTTTTTGCTCAATGACAAGCCTTGTTGCAAATTGCGTATTATTTGGGAGTATGAATAGAAGATGCATCACTTGGATCATTGTTTCGAAATTGCTTTATAGAGAAAACCATGAACTACAGAACGACACTTGGACCTCTTATGAGAACCATTAATTTTCTGACCAAAAATTTGATTTGCATTCTTAAATGATTAAGAAAATTACAATCTATTCCGCATCTTATTTTTGCATAATCATTGTATAATATCGAAAGAGTAGAAACAAAAAAAAAAAAGAAAGATTTAAAATTGCAAATAATTTTGGGCAGATTCCTGATATTGAATGAGAAATAAAAAGTGAAAATGCTCTAAGTAAATTCAGAGATATAAGTGATTACCAGTACCGAACGTTATCTTTCATACAAAGACACACAGGAATAACGTTCTCACTATTCTGAAATAATACGGCTTTTTGAATAAATTTTTTTGACTCGAAAACCCAGAGGTAATTTTAAACAAATGTATCGCTTCTTTGTTTTCTGAAAAATTAAGCGATTTAATACAGGAGAAATGAAAGGTAATCGAATGCATTTTTTTCGTTCTAAGGGTAAATAAATTTGTTTAAAAACACTGAGCAAATGCATTCTTTCTCTACTCCTCCATGTGTTGCTTTCAATTCAGTGTTTTTAATATAATTTCGAGATTGCAATTTCTTCATAGTAAGGTCACTAAAAATGTACAGTAAGTTTTTCAGTATCTTCAGTTTCTAAAGCGCATGTGATAAAACTTCTAATTGCAGTAAATCGGGTGTTTGCTAACAGGCTAAAATATGTTGAGCCGAAATAGCATTTGGCTATCATTTCAACACATTGGCTATCATTTCGAATGGAGTAGAATAAATTTATCTCATTTGTATGTCGTTTCTCTTCTCTCCTTGATACTTCACTTAATAATAAGTTACACTCTAACACCTCCGTCATCTTATCCTGATGTACTGACGTGAGCGCGATCTGAGCTGTGTTGGTCTTCACGAAGGGGATGCCACCAAGCTCCTTTACAATTTTGACGACATCTGCATCATCTTCGGCCGGCTTGTTCACTTGCTTCAGCAAACCCAGCGTTGTGTCCATGCCCTGCACTGCGATGCTGTCCTTCACGCTCACCGGCAGGCCGTGGAGAGGCTCCCTCAGCTCAGGTTTTATTAAGTCTAATGCCCTTGCCCTGTTCTGGGCCATAAGGAAAATGAGATTGTGCAGCATGGATGAAACTGCAGAGATAAGTAAAGGCCTTTTTCACATTTCTCAATAGTTATCAGGGATGAAATAGTATAACGACGATTTCGATTTTGCATTTCCGAAGGATTTAGAATTTTCAACTTACAAGAGCGTCCGGGATGAACTCTGTAATGCAGTTGGTACGCCTTGTCAGATAGATAGCCTGTAAAATAAAATTTGGCCAAGTACATAAAACAGTTTTACCTTTTCTGCGGAATTTTGTTAGTTTTTCATAATGAATCAAACCATAAATGATCGAGGAACGAAGATCGTTCTCTTTAAAGTATAAATATGACACGGCAAATAATAACAACCCTTCCGAAAATAACCCTCAGATGAAAATACCTTCAGGAATGCCCCCATTGGAATGCAACAGTTGCCATGACGTCAAGCAAGAACTTTTAGAATTCAAAGCTTAGCAAGAGTGAATAATTCTCACAAAATGCAGAGGCAGTGCGTGATATCATCTTTCTTGCCAATCTTTAGGTCACTGCCGATAACTTTTACCCTGCTGCAATAACTAGAAGGTGAGCCGGCAGTAACACTTAAGCTATTCTCGGCGTACTCATTACTCCACAGCCAATTTCTGGGTATCACACGTTAGCTAACACGTCGAACTGCAGCCGCCATGCCTGAGCTCAGCCTTGAAAGGTCACGGCTGGTGACTTAAGCGTGATTCTTTCGATGCAATGACGACGCAGGAGTTTACATTAACACGCCTCACTTTAGCCTGGTAGGCCTGCAGGACGGTGACGGCCGCCAGTGTGCCGTCCCTCAGTCGCTGCAGAAGGTCCATTGGCCGTAGCGCCAACACAGCACTCCGCTCCTTCGTCAGCAGAACTCCCTCGCCTCCAGCAGATATGAGCTCCTCCTCCAGGGCACGTCTGGCCAGTTCAGCCTTATGCCTGTGCTCCATGTATCTATTTGTAATTTGAAGATTAATATGGACGTTTTTATTTGTTTGATTGGCAGACAAAAGTATATTTTAGGAGAATATATTTCAGGAGAAAAATTGAAGGATAAAGAACTGATGAATGATATTGAGAGTGAAGGATTGACAAACGAATGGTCGTCTATTGCAAGTGCCATGAAGCTTTTTCATTCTGCGTCGAGCATAAAAAACGTAGTGACTCATTGAGTGAAAAGTATCATATCTGAGAGTGTTTATTTCCATCATTTTGAATGGGTTATTCCCATCGTCTCATCTGAGGACTGAGGAATGACAGTAGCAGTTTGTATAAAAAATACTGGAGCTGGTAGTGACGCAAATTTCATAACCTAAGCATGGATTAATATTAGAACAGTAGAAGAGGACGACTAGGTAATTGTTTTTATACTGCTATCCACTTATTACGGACTTTGGGCACAGTAATGAGTATCGTGGTAGGATGATAATTTAGAACGGAATGTGGGTAGCGCTTTGCCCAGAATGTCACGATATTCAAAAGGTGTGTTAGAGGTAGAGGATCAAGAAGAAAAGAACGCTTGGTGCGAAAAATATGAATGCCTAAGCCGGTGCGTGTTTGCTGTCAAATATAGATGTCATTCATGAATTGTGAAATATTCTACTATTTTTATTGTTATCATTATAATTATTTTTCATCAAACGATACGCCTAAGTCCATGGACAGGTTGTAAAGCACAAGTTTTGAAACCCAAAATGAAAACAATGAAATCCATGGCAGTTGACAGAAATATTTGCTTGTAGAGGCACTGAAGTTGAACTGATATTCCCCGAATTTTCACGGTTGACTATTCGGAGAAAAATGCTCACCGAGTTATGATCTCTCGTTATATCTCATAGATTGTAATTTAAGCTCACAATTTCTTTTAAATACTTGGGGAGCATTGAGATTTAATCTAAACTATTGAAACTCATGAAAAATTGTGAATGCTTTAAATCTCTGTAGCAGATCATGAGCTAATCTATTTCAAAAGTCGTTCGTGGGAAGTGGACGTTGTTTACGGGGTTTAGGAATAACGCGTATGTGACGAGTTATTGCAATCTGCTTTAAAAGAAGATAGAAAATGGTTCCCGTTTTCTTTAAGCTAAAGAAAATATTAACGGGGCGGCGAATCAACGATTATGCTTGGAGAAGAAAGGGAAATAATGCAGATCTGATCACCTGCCGAAGCGTAACAAACATTAATGACTGTTTTAAATAGAAGTCACTCTGAGTTAATTTCTAGCATCAAAAATGTAATCACAGTCACGCTTTTTCGAGTTTACTCACTGTGCTTCTGTGAATTTATTCATGGTGGTCGTCCAACGAATCTCAACTTAGCATTTATCCTTGGTCAGTGCTGTAGAGAAACGACAGAAATGGTCAACAGTCGAGAACTTCATTACTCGCTTCACTGGATAGGAGAGACATGGACTCGATGAATCTTTACACAATGATGTTCATGGCAAAGTAATGATACAGAGTAATATTGTTCAAATCATCTCAGTGTAATCTATTTGCTGAAATTGTCATTTATTACGGCTGAGTATGATTTTAATCGCTCTAAAATGATATTAAATTAACAGAGACAAACAACCAATCGTGAAATCAAGGATTGGATAATCATGTGATCCTTCTCATTTCATTTCAAATATAAGTTGCTTTAAATTTTGCTTCAACAAGAATTATTTGTACAGAGAGTTTTGGCGGAACTATTATTTTCATGCTTCAATTATTCCTGTAACTATCAATGTTATACCATAACTTATGACAGAACTGCAAGAAATTGTTCTGTAATTTCTCTTCAACTGCAGATATTTTCAGTGAATTTTTTCCCACTCTATGTTTATGATAAAAATTTTGCTTAAACTGCTTATGCTGCCAAGGGATTTTTCATCGTAGTTCAAATATGACACGATAAATTGTCTACTAAATTCATACAAGCACTACAAATGTTATTCCGCAATCTTTCTTGAAAACTTTTTTAAAAATTCTCCATAAAGAGCGAATGATTTCATGTAAATTTTCTTGAACTTTATATATTAGGCTAAAACTTACTTGAACTACCAATATTTTGCTCAAGATACCAATATCTGGAGTTAATACACTTCATAACCATCATTTGAAGTTACACTGAACCCTCTACTGAAGGGAGGAATGAGCAGAACCAGATCAATTCATTTCTTACTGCTTTAACTTATTGCGCACTGCACATCAGCCTTCAAAACTTGTTGCCTATATTAGAGCTGAGGATGAAAACGGTGAAATTGTCAAAGAGAATAGCAACGATAACATAAATTAACAAAGATGACTACAATAACACTGCCCATAAGGATGACAAGAGTAACTTTGCCAGCATGATTGGTGGCCAAATACAAACAACAGCTGCTTGAAGTACAAATTTGAAAATGAGAACTGACCAACTGTTGGTTAAAATATTCAAGCTAGTAGAAGAATAGCATATACTCATCCGTAATATACAATAGCCCCTTTGTGCGCTCTCGCGCTTGTATCTCATTATTATTGTAACGTTTCTGCCATACAGGTATGTCTTCCGATGAGTATGCCCAACATTTTGAGCCACTTACAAATACGGTCTTCAAGTACGTACAGTACATCTTTTATATACTGCCCCGAATGATTTAAACTTACGTATTTTAGAATCCCGACACAGAGTCAAAGAAAAACCCGTCCTTAATAGCACCAATAGTTCATTTTCGATGAGAATTTATATGTAGATTTTTAATGCACACTCGTGTTCTGTAGATTTGACTGAATTTTTATTTGTCAAATTTTTTACAGATTGATTCATAGAGGATGGTGCTGGTATCTGAAACTTTATACAGAATGGATAGATTCTCTTCAGATATTTTATTGTAAGATATTCTGAAGTTCTAATAAATGTGATTTTGAAATAAAGCGGTTTCATCGTTTTCAAGTTTCTAAAGATTATTCGTTTATAGAAAACTTATTTTCATAAATTTTGTATAGTTTAATGATAGTTTAGTGAATTTTTTTACCCGTTTTGTCTCATCCAAGGGTTAAACTTTCTGTTTCAACTTTGTTTCTTCAAGTTGAATAATGAAGCACTCCAGAAAAAATCGTTTTAGTTAAATACAAACAATAGTTTCTAAATTTCCCAAAGGATCACACTGTTTATATTCGTGGTCAGTGTCATGCACAATAATTTTTGGCAAATTCGCACGAGCAAAACTTCTAAATGGAGAATGAAAAATTATCGTTTTTAAATTTTCGTCATATGACAACTTTTCTTTAAAAAAACGAAGTGTAAAACAACTGGTTTCCATTCCAAAATATAGAATGCGGGTTTCATGGTTTCTTTCAACAAATTAGTCAATCACATTTAAAATCATTCAAATACCAAGTATTTCTTCAGATGAGAAAAGAGTTCGTTTGTGCACAAAAATTTTGTTCACATAATTTCTACGTTATGCATGCTCATACTACGAAAAAACAATGAGAACAGCAGAGCACGCAGTGCTTGAACCTGCAAAGACTAAGACCATCAAGAGATATCCGAATAACACATTTTTTCCCTGATAGCGTCTAGCCGCGAATGAATTTTTGTAGAATCGTTGCTAATAGAAAGTTCACCACAACAATCCACCCACGAAAGACAGTAAAAACACTTTGAATGGGTAGAGAACCAGCGCACAGTTGAAGCCAGCGTGCTACAGCCGTACACCACCAATACAGACTGATGCCCAAACAACCTTGGCTGGCAACAACTTGCTGCGATAGCCAAACGTGTCCCCGTGAGATAGTGCACAGGCATACTCTCGGTATACTCGGTATACTCGGTATACTGTTTTTTATACTCTCGGTATACTCTCGGTTTGTCTGTGCACTATCTTTGCAGGTTCAAGCACTGCGTGCTCTGCTGTTCTCATTGTTTTTTCGTAGTATGAGCATGCATAACGTAGAAATTATGTGAACAAAATTTTTGTGCACAAACGAACTCTTTTCTCATCTGATGAAATACTTGGTATTTGAATGATTTTAAATGTGATTGACTAATTTGTTGAAAGAAACCATGAAACCCGCAATCTATATATTGGCCTTGTTGAGCAGCTCTGAATTGATCTCATTCATGATACACGAGTAGCGTGGCTCAGAAATGGACCATAAACAAGGAGATATTTCCTCATTAAACTTCTGATTAACCGTTTTATAAAACTCTCTCTTGTAAAAATTAGATTTCAGTACGATCATGAAATTCATCAATGTGAATGTTTAAAGGCCCAGCATTGCCACTTTAAATGGAAAAACGCGTCGCGTGGTGGTGAGTCTACTAAATCTTATGATCAGGATGTGTGCTTGTTGTCTAAATTTGTGATTATTCTCATTTGATAAGACTACCTTGTTATTCACATCATTTACTGCACTAACATCATGAGTATAAATAACATCGAGAAGGGTAAACGATACGTATTAAAGTAAGATTTGTTCTTCAAAAGTGTGTCCTAAAGAGAGAAACAATAAACGTGAAAATACTGTCTTGCATGTGAGAATATACCGATAGTGCAGTAAGGATTCCCCCAGTGTAAGGTTTCAAGTTGTGAAGATAGTAAAGTTGAGATACCATTAGTTTTGAGTTTGTGGTAATGACGATAGGGCAATTAAAATCTATAAGTGCTAAATTTGAGGTGATAAAGATAATGCAGCGAGGGCAGCGTCGGGCCTAGGTTTACGGTGATGGAAGCAATTCTGTTATGGGGCCACTTTTGGTCCAACGTTTGAGGCGATAAAACTAATGCAGTTATAGCACTATTATGTGGCGCTTATTTGAGATGAGACGCAGAATACAGCTAGGACTGCATCATTGCAACGATACGGTCAGATGATGAAAACATTTGATTGCGGAAGCAAGAATAGGTGATGCGATGTCATATGGGTATTGTGTGTGAGTTTGTGTCTTAGAAGTAGGCCATGTAACAGTTACAACTGTATGGGATTTTTTAGAGAGGTTCGAATAAATCGTGCATGAAAGATCCAAAACGTTTTTCATATTTAGTGGGCATTCCTGTTCCTGAAAAAATGTATTTTGAGAAAAATTGAGTCAGTCAACTCCCGAAACTCTGAATTCTTACAAAGGCATGTAGTCTATTTTCAAGCCTGGCTGTTTTCGAAAACATCTGCCAAATCCACTATTTCTCCTCTGAGCTGCACAAAATATTTACTAGTGTGAGGGAATCAGTCTACATATAATCGCCAAAAAAAAACGAAGTAATTTTGTAAGGGGCAAAAATAAAGTAAAAAAAATGTTTAAACTCTCAGAGATCTCCTGCACGATGTTGGTTTATCTCCTGTAAAAACTGAGTATGAAATTGACACGAAACTAAAAATGCTTGTACAACTGTTACACTTATTTCTAAATTTTGTTTCTCATTTTAAAACTGAAATTACTGAAGTTAAAACTGAAAACAATGTTCTATAAACAGTAAAAATATTTAATACACAGAGAATGATAAATTTATTTTGAAAAGTATGATACAAAATTCAGTTCAAAATTTTTTCACTCACTGAAAGCAACTCTTTCGTGCATATCATGTAGCTGAGAGATAACTACAGGTCTTTGAAAACGGGTGCAAATCAAACTAATAAATTATGAGGTTTTAAGCGCAGTTTTAACTCAAGGCCTGATCCGTACATAAATAATCTGTTATGCATATGGGCGCGTATTTTCAAGTTATTTTACTTGTCACCGAATAATGTTAAAATATTTCTGTTGTTAAGATCTCACTAACTACAGTTAAAAGATCTTCAGCCAGAGTTGACGTCGCTTAAACTTTATTAACTGATTTGCAAGATCAGGGCATGGCACTTCAAGTCTACGAAAAAGTATACGTAATTTTTTGTTGCATGAAATAGAACCAAATAATATCCAAATCTAGACAAAATTTTAACTGGCAATTCGGTTGGCCAAATCTAAGCTTATTTTGATTTTAGGATTAATTTCTAGCAATTCTAGAACGAGTTTCTGTTAAATAATAAATTCCCCATAGCACCATGAACATCATAAAGAACCGAGTACATTCACATCAGGTATTTTTGCTCCATTCCACTTGGAAATAAAGATTTTCTTAATCTATTAGAAACTTGCAAGATTATCATGTATTTTGTATTCTATGAAGGTAAAACACAATAGACATGAGATTTGAAAAACGTTTTTATTAATTAACATTAGTGAATGAAACTGATTGCCATCATTGCCTTAGCCCCATTACCGAAAAACCAATTCAATGTCAGCCGAAAATCATGCGTCCATCATTCGAAGATTCAAGAAAGGCAGTATAAAAAAAAATTACACAATGAATAAATTATTATACACATCATCGATACCTCTCTAGGTATGTTAATAAAAAGAATTGTTCCCTAATTTCTCGTTATGTTATCACCGATTCCTGTTTCTGGCAATGTCATTACGCCGGATGCATCATGTTGCCACACTAATGAGTCTTTTTATGTTACAGATCCTAAGTTTTCACGTTATTTGATACACCTTATGAAGCTTTGACTGGGGACATACTTGCTATTGTGATGCAATGACTACCGTGACCTAGTGGTTAAAGGGCTTGCCTATCAAGTGCCAGTTTCACACTCCAAGCCCTGAGGGGCGAGCTCGGTGTTTCTTTCCATTGGAGAGAAAAGTTAGCTACGATTGGCTACCCAATCTAGATGTTTGAAATGGGTATCGGCTCTAATAAGGATAACCGTCGTTGAATTCTGAAATTAGTCATTAGACTCATGAAAAAATAATGACATGACATGCACGAAGTTTATTGGAATGAAACGTTCTTTTTATCCCTATGTATGGCCCAGCTTTTTACTTCTTCCTGTTCAGCGTCCAAAACTTTACCAGTAGGATATTTTATTCTTCGATATCTGGAGGGGTCTAGAGTAAACTAACGTGAATAATTACCTAATTTTTACCGGGCGTCACATTGATCAAATTGCTAGCTGCGTATTCATATTTGCGTTCGAAGGGATGCGAAGATCTGCCAAGACGTTCCAGGGACAGCCGTTAAAACGTAGCGACGACATACGCTAAGACATAGCAAAGACGCACACATAACTTAGCGAGGACGCACACTAAGACATTGCAATGACGTGTTTCACGACGTAATGAAGATGCTTGCCATTCTTACTCCATCACGCACTTACACGGGCCAATTGCGCTTTAATGAAAACCAGCGTCGCCAAAACAAGGCTTCTGCACAACGCAACCCAAACTGCTAATTGACTCTCATTCACTGTCCTGCTTGCTAGCACCGCGTTCTCAGATGTGAACTTCCCGTAATGCGCTGCTTAATATTCGCTCCGCAGTCTCCAGCTGCGGCTTCCCAGAATAGCAATTGATGCTTCAGTGTTGATGGTCCACGTTAAGCGAGGGAAGCAAACTGCGTTGCATTATTTGGGATCAAAGCGTTCAAGATTTTGCGCTAGTTTTCAAGACAGTATTTGTAACAGAATCTTTCATAATATGAAAAACTGTCAAAAAAGTTTTTTGTTTCTAGGGATCTTAGAATTTTAGAGCTGCGTAGCCTAAGCGATAATAGGGTGACTTTCAAGACCATCCAGATTTCACTGGAATCATGTGCATATAATAAACATCCCCTAAATGGCAGCAGAATTAACATATGAACAAAACAAAGTAAACGAGTGAGTATTTTTTCCATCTCAACTTCCTCCTAAAGACCTGGGAAAATCAAACACACGTGAAGAAACTCACGAGAAGTCAAATTTTATTAAATTTTTATACATCTGAGTGACTGATCAGGATTGTTGGGGTGAAGAATAAATTTTGCCTTGACAAATTCTCCAAATTGCTGATGGTTATACGCGACTCGAGGTACTCAAAAACAGCGCAGATGTAAATATCGTGCGAAATAACAAATAAATAGTGAACACACAATATAGAAAGCTTGTTCAATGCAAACTAAAATAAAACAAAAGCGTACCTGAAGACCTTCGGACTTTGTTCAAGGTCGCTCGTGACGTTCATTGGGAGCTTTGGATTCTTCTGTAGAGCAATGTTTTTGTTTCTATCCTTGTTGGGCAATGTTGTAATTTCTATCCGTGTTGGACAATGTTGTCTTATCCATCTTTGTTGAGTAGTGTTATTGCTTTCATCCTTGTTGTGCAATTTTCATTTTTCTATCCATGGCGGGCATCAGATTTTGAACGATGATAGTCGTTTTTAAAATTCTTGAAGACCCACGGGATGTACTGAAGGGCTCTGTACATTCTTTTCCAAAGTGGGATGCTCAGTATAACTTCAAATGATGGTCATGAAGTGTACTTATTTCATGTATTAAAATGAAATCAATTGCTGTAGCATAGAATTTGCAGTTCATGGAGAATTTTAGTCCAATGTGTGCAGTTTAGAAAAATTACAATGCAATACTTAGCTTGCAGGTTAAATAAAATGATTAGAAAAGAATATTGTGTTTCGAAGAAGTACTGCGTAAAATTCGCAATTCAAGGAAGACTTTCAGCCTAATACTTGTAGTTCGAAAACAATTTATTGGGTAATATTTGAATTTTGAGGAAAAATTTAACCACAAAATCTGCAGTAAGCGCAAAATTTTTGTAATAAAACATAGAGTTCGAAAAAAATTGCTGGAAAAACATGTGTAATTCAACGCAAAATTGAAACACGATTTTTTCAGTTCAAGAAAAAATGAGGGCAGAACATTGGTAGTTTAATGTTCACAAAAAATTCAGATGAGCACAGAAAAATTCTCTGCACATATATTTGAACTTTGAGCAAAATTTGAAGCGACTGATGGGTAGAATTAAATGAGTGGAGCGCAGGGTGGCCCAATACTTGATCTCGCCACCTTCTTATCAATGAATGGCATTAATTAATTTAATTGTATTTTAAAACGATTTAAATCCTACTCAGCCGTATTAGATGACGATTTCAGTAAATAGATTACGCTGAGATGATATGAACAATATTACTCCGTATCATTACCTTGCCATGAGCATCATTGTGTAAAGATTCATCGAGTCCATGTCTCTCCTATCCAGTGAAGCGAGTAATGAAGTTCTCTCTTCTTTACCATTTCTGTCGTTTCTTTACAGCACTACCTAAGGATACATGCGAAGTTGAGATTCGTTGGACGACCACCATGAATAAATTCACGGAAACACAGTGAGTGTACTCTATACAGCGTGTCTGTGATTACATTTCTGATGCTAGAAATGAACTCAGATTGTCTTCTATTTGAAGCCGTCATCCATGCTTGTTCCGCTTCGTCTGATGACCTGATCTGCATTATTACCTTTTGTTCTCGAAGCATTTTCATTGTATCGCAACGCATTTGAAATTTTCTTCAGCTTAAAGAAAACGAGAATCATTTTTTATCTTCTTCATAAAGTGGATAGCAATCACTTACCATATACGCGTAATTGCTAAAGCACTTGTATATTTTCAATATTTTTACAACAGGGCTTAAAAATGTAGCAGCTCATCCTCTGCTAGAGAGATGTGCAGGATTCGCTGCTCTGCATGCATCATAATTGCCTAGATTGATTCTCTACACACCACAGTTCTATAAATCATAAAATCAAGTCACAAAGTACAAGATATAGCGAGAAATAATAAATCCGTATACATTTATATCCGTGAAATCGCCCGTGTAAACTGGGAAAATATCGTTTAATATCTGTGTTCATATGCAAAAATATTTGTCAATAAGCTTAGATTTCATTGGTTTAATTTTGGATTTCATAACTTGGGTTACACTTCATGTCCATGGACATCCAAGTGTTTTGTGTCATTGATTGTAATTATTTTAATCAGACATGCTTCAGGGCATGGACGAACCAGGCACCTCAAAGTTGTAACTTTCTGTGGTGTAAAAAAAATACCAGCACTTGCAGTACTTCCTTGCCAACGGCTGCAGAATCTCGAACTGTGGAAAACAACTCATGACACAAGTTATAAAATCGGTAATGTGGGTCGTAAGAATGTCCTAGTTTTTTCTGAACTCAATTTATTAATAATTGCATTAAGATCTTGTAAAAAACTTGTTTTTCAAATTGCACACCTACTGGAAGATGAAACTAAGAAGTTCTACCTGCTAGACGCTTACATCATTAAAAAAGTGGTTGCAGGCAAGAGAATGTAGACAAATTTTGTCTCAAAAAACATCCTTTGGAATGGAAGATTTGCGTTACGGCTTAGCTTCGGTTAAAAACTACCATGGCAATTCCATATATTTATAAAAATGTGAATTTCATGTCACCGGGTAGAAAGAGTCTCTGGAAATGTTCCATCATTCACCATAAATAAAAAGTTAAAATCCCCACAAAATGTTAACCATTGTTATACCAAACAGTAAACACAGTCCCACAACTTGCCCCAAGGATAGAATCTCGAATGATAATAAAGAAACCATTGACAATAATTGATGCGAACAACCTTGACTAAGATGAAATTCTTACCCCGGACTTAACAAATATCATAAACATTTTTTTCTACATCGAACACTTAGCAGAAGCGACGCTCTATTTTGTAGTTCATAACTAATTTCAGTCGTCTCGTTGCTCAATGTTCACCGTAAACGATTGCTTCATGAGATATTTATACTCACCTGCGTCGGGAACAAAGCGCAGAGAGAGCAATACTTCAAATAAGATCGTAAATATTAGAGCTTGGCATTAAGTTCAGGTATTTTCTCCCGGGAATACGCGATCTAAAGATGCAAACCAAAGGAATAAGTATTTTTTTGACTTTCGTGATTGATGTAAAATTTGACCTGTTGAAAACTTTTCAGCGTCCGAAACCACGATAATATCTTTATACGATCTTTAAATTCAGGTCCTTTTCTCAAGTAACAACCCAATGATTGGAAAATCAATAGAAATAAGTTTCTCCGTAATACCCCACAATAACACACATACGTGCTATTTTCCATTCTTTGCCCTAAACTAGAAAACTTGAGAAAGTTGTCGCAATGGATTACATAAACTTGTATTTGCAACTTCACATTTTCTGCAACAAGATGTAAAACATGCTTCAGCTTGTAATTTATCGCAACACCTTGCAGACCCATTTTCTGAACGTCCCGTTATATAGCTCTAGGAAGCCCTTCATAAAACCTCGTGCGAGCGTTCTTTTACGAGGTTTTATCATTTAAGATGGACGACTGAGCGGCCCTGATGGAGCCCAAGCCTCTCTATTATTTTATCAACTAAAAGGCTTGCATATGTATGGGGAACTTGCGGTCTGTTTTGTTGTTGGGTTTCAGCACGCATGAATATTCAGGCGAAGGTCGTAGAAATAGCAACGCCTAAGTGATGTGCCACCGACGCAAATTGGCCTACGATGTGATACCTTTGGTACTGTAGGGTAGAAGTAAATTCACGTCATGAAGAACGCAGTCCTTTGTTTTTTTTCGGGAAATTCAAAGGAATTAATTAAGTGAGCCTTGGAGGTAGACAAAAATGCTGATGGTTTTGAAAGAAACAAACAAGTAGCACAATTATTCAGAGGATTTGAAAACTTTAGAAACAGGAAGTGGAATAATTTAACCAATGAAATGTTTGAATGCTATGATTATAGTTTATGAAAGTACTAACTAATTGAAATCAATTTTGATTCTGACAAAAAGTAATAAAGCAGTATGAGAAACGAAAGTGAAATGGAGCTGGTCTCCGAAACGTTTTTGATTTTTTTCAATAAAATGACTAATTTCACTTGCATTTTTCGCCTATAAATTTTTAGAGAAACGAAAGTATTCATTAGATATACACACCTAATTTCGTGAAACAGGCAGTGCAGAATAATTTTGATTAACTTCGCGTAAGAATTATCATCTCATACAAACTATTTTAATCCCATAATTTTCGTACGCAGAAAAGGCTTCATTCTTCATTCTTCATTTGATCCTGTTATTAATCAAGACTCAATAAAGATACACATAGTGCTAACTAGACATCACGCGAGAAATGAATTTCTTTGAGGAAAGCGTAACATGCCACTAAGCTGTTAAATAATTTATTGTTTCATTTGAATAGGTTAATTTTAAATGAAAATATTTGTAATACCAGAAACTTGAGTTCTTGATGCTGGCCATGTACTGAATATTTCAATGACTTCAGTTATCCCATCAATGGTAGAGAACAATTCATTCAGAACTCAAAACCTGAAACTAATAAATATTAGATAAGTACAAGGAACCATGTTGGGGAAATCCATAACGAGATCGAATAATACGACATGTTGGAATAAGTAGTGATTTTCACGATAGATAGATAAATATCAGGATCTAGTTTCACAATACATAATATTGTGAACACAGTCTGTTACAAATATTCGTTTTACGACCGATATTTTCCATTGCGTCATCAGCTTGTCGTAAAAATACATGAATTGAAAGCAAAAAATTCACCCGCCTGAGAGTCATCGCAATCAACAATTAAAACAGCCTGATCCTACCGGTAACTCGTGGTACACTATGAGCATAAGACTTGGATAATCATGTTACTAACTTCGGGCTTTGTTATCATATTTTCATTGAATGTTTTGTTAGATCCATCCGTATTCGTCATTATTTGATTAGGGTTCCTTATTTCCAAGTTGGTTCGTTTGTGGTCTCTGTAAATTATCCGCTTTCAGAGATCAAGTAGAGTATAACAAAAACTTAGACAAGAAATATTTACAAGGAAGGTACCATTTATCATGGAGATTAGAAAACGAGGAATCTATGCGGATGGTGTGTTTCCTCATAAGATCTGCTCGTAGAAACGGATAGTTAAGAATATAGTTTGTGAAAAAAGGCAAAAACTGAAGAAGAAAGTTGAAGGAGCCAAAAAAGCTGCAGTGAACCTAATAAGATGGTTACGCAACGAAGCCAAAATCTATTCAATGTGAATAAGAGAAAGGCATTACTAACCTTCAGCTCCGGACCTCAAACCTTGCCTCAGATTATTGAAGAAGCGGCTTTTAGAAATAACAAAGGTTTAGTTCAATATCAAAGCATAAATTACCAAGTCTTGCTTAGATAATGCAAAAATTTACATTCTGCTTGGTTCAGATTATGTTAGTCTCATCTCTCTTTCGCGGATACGGTCTGCTACAAATTTTTTATTTGGTGAGGTATTCCCTATAGCCTCGTCAGTAAATTTTCGTAAAAACATTTTTTATTTTTAATGAATTATTTTTCTATGAGAAAAACATGCTTATCAATCAGATTTAAATTTTCAATAAAAACGATGGAAAATGAGTGATCTATTAATTACTGTGTTACATATTTAAACAGCTATCGAAAAATAGGTTAACTTTCCGGCTTCAAGTTTGTTTATCCTGGTAAAGCTTTTTGTGAGCTCTCAGTAGCACAGAGTAAATTTTGCTTCGTAGACTGGAATGTAACTGAATCTACTCTCGCTTGGTCTTCTCGCACTCGAAATTCAATACACTAGTCGTGAACCTAACGAACTCATTTTTGGATTTGGCAGTGAAATGCTGTATTTGAATGGCCATGTACGACAGCTGGAAAATCTGTAAAATATATTCCATTGTTTTTTTGATGATCAATTTCCTCACAGAGACGAAGTAAATGAGACAAGTGAGTGAACAAAGCTTTGAGCAGCGCC